>PVHY01027037.1:0-16629 GCA_004024945.1 Uropsilus gracilis
AGATAGATAGATATTTGAGTCTTTATGATCTTCAGCTAGCCATCTGAAAGTGAGATTTTTTCATCATATGATATCTCCATGTTTGAAGTCAAATCCAGAACATTTTCCAAAATGGCACCAATCTATAGCACCGCCAATACTATATTAGGTTCTTTGTATCATTTTCACCACATGTGGTTGGTTCACATTTAAAAACATGCTACTCTCATCGGGCAAACAAGTCCCCCATGTGGCTATGATAAGCAACTCCTTTACTAAAGTGATGATGAGCCCGGTGTGGTGGCACATACCTGTAGTCCAAGCACTGGGAGGCAAGAGGCCAGGGATCGCTTGAGTTTGTGGGTTCAGTACTACCCCAGACAACGTAACAAGACCTGGTCTCAAAAAAACAGCCAAGTATTGTGGCAGGTGCCTGTAATTTCAGCTACCTGGGAGGCTGAGGCTGGGAATCTCTTGAGTCCGTGGGATTGGAACTTCTCCAAACAAAATGAGATCTAGTCTAATAAAATACAATAAAAAATGAAGTGATGACTAACATCATCCCACTTTTCAAAGCTATTGAATCTCTGGTTCTCTTCTTTGGTGAATTGTATGTTCAGATTTGCTGGTCATTTGTTCATTGAATTATTAGTTTTAGATTTTTGTATTAATTGAATAATGTTCTTTAATATCTTGGATATTAACCCATTGTCACTTATGTTAAATGTGAATATTTCTCCCATTCTATAGAATACACTTTAATCAAAATATTTTCTTTCTCCACATAAAGGCTTTTCAAGTAAGGTAATCAGATTGTTTATTTTGCTTGATCTCCCTTGTCATGAGGGTTGAATCTCCAAAAAAATCTTTATTTTAGATGTCATTATATGTTGTTACCGTCTATGTATTTTATTGCTACAGGCATAACATGTAATATTTTGGTCCTTTAGAATTTAATATTGTGTATGCAGTTAGGGGGTGATTCATCTTCACTCCATCGTCTCTCCAGGTCCAGCTCTATTTTTTAAAGAGATTTTCTTAGCCTTAAGAATGGCCACTACTGCTTTATCATGAGTGAAGTATTGCTGTGTATTTATTCCTTGGATTTTGGTTCCATTCCAAAAGTAGACACATGTGTCTACTTTCCAATGTAACTCATCCCTCCCCCCTTAGGAGAAACAGCAAACAATATGAACAATTCTTTCATCAGTTATACAAGTGCAAAGAAGCAACTGGGGGAGTGTGAGTACTTAGCTTTTAATAAAGTCAAAAGTTAAAAGTAATATAACCTTGTTTAGCTACCTACCAAAAAAAGAAAACAATAAAGAAAGAAAAGAAAACCCATTAAGAATCAGACCTGGTTACACTAGCAGAAAAGTATATCATTATAGCACTGAATTCAAATTTTATTGACCCACCAATCATACAGAGGTGAAGAAAAAAATAAGAAAATCCCTAAAATTTGTCACAAATAATAATAAAATTGTGACTGATGCATATCAATAGATGGAAGCAAAAAAAAATGGGTGGCTACAATCCAACTAGAATAAATATACTAAAAAATGCATTTGGAAACACCCCCTTGACTAAAAAGACAAAAATAAGAGAAAGTGGGGTTAAAATGCAAACAAGTGAAAAAGCTTATAGAAATAAAGACATGTCAAAAAGGACAACTAATTATAAAAATGACTAAATTATGAGGTTTTTCAGATAAATCATGCAATAGAAAATGCAAAAGAGAGCATTGAAAAAGAGTTGTAAAGCAAGAAACAATAAATGTGATATAAACAAAGAAAATTACAAGGTTTAAAGAGAGAAAGTAGAAGAGAGATAAAGAAGGAATAACAATTCTAACTCAGATTCCTGGAAAACAAGAACAAAACCAGCACTTAAATCATCATCTAAGTAAATACTGCATCAACATATAGAAGGAGCCACAAAAAATAAGGGTATTAAATTGGGTCAAGATACTTTGATATAAACCCTTATGAAACAATTAGATTTCAAAGACAAAGAAAAAACCCTCAAGGGTATTTTAAAATGTAATTTACATTTGATTTTTTTTTAATTTGTGCTCTTTTTCCAATTATATTTAGTGAGATAAAGGGATTTACATCATCATATGCGTTTCAGGGGTTACGGATTCAAACCTCTACAAATGTATGTTTCCTAGAATCTATTTTTAGCTTAAAACCATGTGACAAATGAAATGTTGAGGAAAAAGTAACAACAGAAATAGAGTTTTTATTCCAATTAAAAATACAGGTTGCTTCCTTAAGTTTCAAAATCTTAACAATTTATTGCATTTCAATGTTGCTAGGATAAAGATGCATTTATTATACCATTTGAATCACATTTCCATATTAATTAACTTTTAATACTTTATTTAATTCATTCTCACTTTTTTTTAACTTTAAGGAACACCTACTATTAACATGTGGGGCCACTGATAGCTATTAAAAGCATAAAAATAGTACTAATTCTCAAGTCACTATATGCAGCACCTGGATCTCAATTTGTAATTCAAACATAATGTGGTATGGTATATACAATTCTTAGGGGTTTCAGCTGTCAGGTATTCATGGATCTTCATATACTATCTGCAATATTAAAATTGCTGCTCTGTGTTAAAGATAGTTGTCCAGGTTATCTTTGACTGCAAAGGTGGGAGGAAGTTATATAAACAATCCAAGTGGATTAGAAAAACCAACATAATTACCTTAATCCTAATTCCCACAAATAACTTTCTTCTTAGAAATACATTCTTCCTTTTCTCAGAAGGCAATCTTTTATTGCCTTTAAACATCCTTTAACATTTTTATAATCTGATATTTAATTTGAGAGTCATTTCTATTCAGCTGGCACTTGATTTTAATATTCATTCTGATTAAATGAAAATGTCGGAAATACTTCATAACAAGTAACAGCAAAGGATTCATCTATTGACCGTAATAAAATCCGTTTCAGCAAACAAGAGGGAGGTGTATGTAAATTAAACAAAGCCAATTTGGTCTTTCACCATGTGGAATCCTATCATCGTTTCTATAGAGTATTTAATTTTCTCTTTACATTAGCAAGTGCCTTAGTTAAATGAACTCATGAGAGAAAAATTTGACTTTTTAGATGTCTGAATTTACTGGAGATGGTGTTATGTTAATACCTCAGCACAGCTGATGTACATTATTTTACCTCTCTTCGAAAACTTGCATTATCTCGCTAGCCATCATCTACCCTCCCTACTTATTTACCAACACTTACTAGTTTCACATCTAATGTAGGAAACCTCAAAACATTCAGATTGCATGTTAAGTGTCTGCTGTCATTCAAAGTTCATATTAAAGCAACATCAGCCGTGGGACAATATGACACCCCAAAAAGTTCTGCAGCTCAGAAACCAGTGCCTAAACTTGAATTCTTTTATATGACCTGCTCCTTAAGCAACGACGCTTCCAACAGAGTGACAGCAAATGCATGAAAACGCCTTTGTCATATTTTGAACTCAACTCTCCCTTGGACACACATAACCTTTAGTTCTTATCTGGATGTTATAAGAAAAACCTCGCTAGTGACACTAGTGGTCACTTGAGTGCCGGAAGTGACTAGTGGTCACTTGAGTGCCGGAAGGAACTCAAGTGACCGCATGGGTCCACCTGGCCCTTGTTTGGGAGCCAGGTAGTGGTTCAGTTCTCCGCCTCTGGCAACTTCGACTCAGGTGTGTGGGCTTCACACCTGGACGTTGCTCGAAGACCCTGAAAAACACTTGGAAAGAGAACTGGAACCAGCTGTGGCTCTGCTCGCCTCCACACCCCTTCTTGATAGGAACTGAACGCCTGGGCTTTAAAAGCTAACCTTGACCTTCATCCCTCCCCGCCCCCCTTGAGGGAGGACTACAGATAAGGTGGACCTGGCTGGGGTCCTTGCAGGACATACATCGTTTCTAACCCTCCCGGTGGTTTCATCCCTGGCCCCCAGGGCAGCGAACGGGCCTGGGCTGCTGAGTGGGAGCAATGTGCTGGGCCTGGGAAGAAAGGATGGGAGTTCGGTGACATCCCGTCAGAGGAGAGCAGAGTCTGCCAGAGAAGGAGGCAATGCCAGGAGAGGCCAGGGAGGAGCATGGAGGTTCCTGGGGGGGGTGGGGGTGGGGGCTGGGGGTTGCCTGCCCCCGATGATCAGCCCTGGTCCTGCCCTGCCTGCTGCTGCGGCTCGAGTGGCCAGAACCAAGGAGCCTACGAGGATGCCTGAGCCTGATGCTTGCACTGCACCCGGCATCACCCACAGCCTGTTCAGACCACAGACTGCAGCCGAGACAGCGAAAAGCACCGGCCCTATTAGCTGAGAAGAAACTGCCTCCTGCCGGACTGGGGGTGCACGCCTGTAATCCAAGCACTGGGAGGCAAGAGGCTCGGGATTCCTTGAGTCCACGGGTTTGACTGCCCCGGCAACATAGCGAGATCTGGTCTCAAAAAAAGCAGCCAGGTGTGGTGGCGGGCATCTGTCATCCCAGCTACCTGGGAGATTGAGGCTGGGGAATCGCTTGAGTCTGTGGGTTCAAAACTGCCCCAAGCAACAGAGTGAGACCTAGTCTCAAAAAGGCAGCCGGGTGTGGTGGCGGGCACCTGTCATCCCAGCTACCTGGGAGGTTGAGGCTGGGGAATCGCTTGAGTCTGTGGGTTTGAAACTACCCCAGGCAACAGAGTGAGACCTGGTCTCAAAAAGCAGCCAGGTGTGGTGGTGGGCACCTGTCATCCCAGCTACCAGGGAAGCTGAGACTGGGGATCGCTTGAGTCTGCGGGTTTGGAATGACCCCAAGCAACATAGCGAGGTCCAGTCTTAAAACACTGACTCGAAATCATAAAACCACCACGTGTTGGTGGCGGTGGTCAGAGGTTGAGGTGTCATTCATCTAAACAAGGCAGTGGAACCCCGGTCCTCAGCGTGGCTATCTGTGCTCGCATCCACTTCAGGTGTAGCTTCTTTATTTACTCTTGACCTTAGGAACCGACCGAGCCATCGATGATTTCCCTTTCCGGTCACTGACACCATCACCGATGTCAACAGGACTTGCCATCCCTCACGGCCGATAGCCACACATGGGCAGGACATGCCTTCCGAACAATTCGCAGGATGGGGCTCATTATCCTCATTTCCCTTGACCCTGGCTATGTGGATCCTCACCTGCGGGTCAGAGGAAGAGAGCCAGAGGGCCGCCCCTTCAGTGTGGGGTGGCCGTGAGCGCTCCCTGCACCCCAGCCCCTGGCTCCACGGGGTGCCCCCCAGGTTAAAGTGCTCCCAGACCTCAGCTCCTGAGATTCGTTTCAGCAGGAAGCAGATGAAAGGCAGCCCCCAGCCGTGCCGTGTGGGGACCAAGGCCGAGCCCAGCGGTCACTCGGCCTCTTCTGTTGCCCTGGCCTTTCAACATTCGCTTCCTGACCTGACCTCACACAGCCTGAGGCCGAGGTCCTGGCGGTTCATTCGGTCAGCGGGCCTGGCCGGTCCGTGGGGAGAGGTCTCCAGTCAAGAGCTGGAGAATAAGGGCCTTTTCATCACCTCAATTACCACAGGTCACGGTGGTGCAGGCATCTCCAGAGGTGCCTGGCGAGCAGCTGCGGCCCAGGAGCCCGGTGACACAACTGAGACCTTCTGCCTCTTCCCCACAGCATCCACGAAAGAGCTTTTCCGATCGCTGGCTTTCTGAGCCACCCGGCCAGGCTTTGACTCTTGAACAAGTAAAGGCTTGTCAGGATCCGGCTCCCATCAGTAATTCCTAGGGAATTTCTGTCAAGTCGGGGTGTGCGGCTTCCATAGAAGAAAAGAACATGAATGTCCTGACGCCCAGATTGCCTGGGCTTTAGCTCTATTCAGCTATGTTACTTTACCAAGAGGGCCTAGCGCATCTTTGCAATAAATAGACGCGTGGTTTGCCAGGAGCGTCATGCATAAGAATTGAACATTACCACCAAGCTGAGGATCTTCTGTCCATGATGGGAGTCTCTCTCCAGCCTTCGTGCCTTCGCTGAGGTCTGGTCGTGGATTGGACGCAGCCAGGGAAGGGCATGGGGATGAAACGCATTTGGGAATCCGCTTAGATTAAAAACGCTGTTCGACTTGGCAAAACCCAAGTGAGAATGTTTCAAATCAAAAGCGCAAACGGAACCAAATGGTTTAAGTTAACGTCTACTACGGAGCCTTATTAGGGAACCGAATGTGTAGTCGTCACATCCATTTGAATGTTTATGATCTATTATAAACATACATGCTTTATGCATTATGAAAGCCTGCTTTGATCTCTCCTGAAAACCACAAAACCTTGCTGACGATGGCTTCAGCTTGGCAGTTTTTTGGAGAAAGTCCATTCAAGTGCACAGAGAGTCACATGGTATCGTTTGGGGATAATTTCGTCTGAAAAGGAAAAAAAAAAAGAAAAACAGTCTGCCTAAGCTATTTTGAAAATGTAAATAGGGGTTTTCCATAAGGCTGTGGTTGCTGATACTCCCGTCTGTTTCAGAGACATACAAATTATTTAGCTATTTAAAATTGTTTAGATATTTCAAATTCGAGACACACACACAATACTAATGTATCTTTGAAATGAAATGACTTTGTCACGCAGTGTTATTCATTCAGTATTTCTTCATTTGTAAAAATCCCCTGTGCTTTTCCAACTTCCTTATAAATTGCATTTCCCCAAATATTCCCTATCCTAAAAAAACCTCTCCTAGAACTGGCCCACACAGAATGACCACTTCTGGCTCTGCTGTGTTTGCAGTGCCCAGGCTGGGGTGGCATGAAGCAAGTCTGTCTCCTGCTTGCAACAAGGAGAGGGGCTTAGCCATGAACCCAAACCCCAGGGTTTCTGCGAGACCCTCACTCAGTCCAAGGCATGAACACACACAGTTAAGGACGCATCTTCCTTCATCAGCCCCAGTTACACTCTTGTTCCCCTGTCTGGCCTGTGGGTACGTTGGCATCTATAGAGCCATCCTAATGACAGCTTCAACGTGATAAGACCGGGGCTAGGTACCTGAGTTTCTTAAAGTTCAAAGATCCTAAACAAACACTGATGGGGGCTGGGCAGGGTGGCACATGCCTTTAATCACAGCCTAGGGAGTGAGGCTGAGACCGGCAATCACTTGAGTCCGCAGGTTCAAGACCTGCCAAGGGCAATATAGTGAGATCTAGTCCCCCAAATATATCTGGGTATGATGACACATGCCTGTAATTCCAGCTACCTGGGAGGCTGAGACTGGGGGTGGCTTGAGTCCGTGGTATTCCAGGCAATGTGAACCTGCGGTTCCCCAGGCAACATAGCAAGAATTAGTCTCAAAAAAAAAAGGCAAAAAATATATACACTAATGGATTTTGAATGTATCTGCAGAAATGTTTATGCATATCATGCTGAAGGCAACCCTCAAAACATTAGCAAAGCATTTCATTGTCTAATGAAGACAGCTTGTCTTCTCCAAGCTGTGCTTACCTCTCAAATATGGCAGAGATCAGGCAACTGACTACAAGAATCGCTAGCAAGAGAAGTGTCCCCTGTGTTAACTGCACCTCCTGGCACTGACAAGAAAGGCGGGCACACAGGTTCCACTGCAGGACCACTGGCTCAGAGAAGTCTCTGTAAGAGGACCCAGGTAAACTTCTGCCCAGTAGTATCGGAGAAACACTGTCTAAAAAATCTTCTATTAAGCTCAAACAGACTTTCATGCATCCATGGCTTGCATTTTTCTTTCCATTGTGTTTAGCAATGTTTTTACTCCTTTTAGATATTCTGTGGTACCTACCAGCGCTTGACGGAGCTGTGAGTCATTGAGACAGGGAAGTTACGGGAACAGGAAGAGGCCAAACCTTTTTGTCTTTTTCTCCTTAGGCTTCACTTTTGACAGGGTCATTCACAGAAGCACAAACCTCACTTCCTCCTTCTAGTCTAGACAGAGATTGATAAAATATAGACTAAGCTGTAAAGTCAAACGAAATGTCGTACCAGACTCAGGAGGATGGGAAGCATTGAAGAATATTTACAGCTTGTACAACTAGTTCTTTTTAATTCATTAGTCATTAAAATAATAGGAGGAAGATGTAAAAGCATAATTCCATGTGTCCCCCTTACCGCAGCAAGAGATTTTCCCTTCATCATTCTCAGAAAAAGCTAGGCGACACCCATGATGTAACACCCTGCAATTATCTGAAGTTTAACATGTATTTCTGCATTAAGAGGTGACTTTATAACTATAGAAAAACTATGTTATACAATAACTACATAAAAGGTTCAAAATTAAACTTAATCCCATGAAGCATTAAGTTCAATTAAAAAACATGAAAAATAAAGGAAAATGGAAGAGGAGAACTTGGTTTAAAAATAGTCTCTTCCCACATTTAATATTTGCCAAAGTACCATTTTTGCTAGATCATCTACTCAATCCATTGCATTGTAGATCAAAAAGGGTTCAATATAGTGATTTTGTTTTCACTTGTATATTCTGAAAGATAAATTTGCTCACAATCAACTATAAACTTAACTTTTTTTTTTTTTTCAGGGATTCTCAACTGGGTCCACTTTGCCCGAAGCTGTGAGATGATGGAGTAAGCCTTTAAATTAGAAATCTACCACTAATTGAGTCTATTCTTAGGAAAATTGGTCAAACAACTATAACCCCGGTTGCATGGGAGAAAAACAAGAAAAAAAAAACAAAGGAACCTAAGTAAAAAACAATTGTTCTATACATTGCTATGATGACAAGGTGGATACTCTAGATATATTAATTAGTGCCATGCCCAGCAAATAGCAAATATTAAACACTAACACTGTTATTATTTTAGACATATGAATACAAACCTCAAAACCCCAACTTCAACTACTTTGAGAGATTTATAATAGCCATTGGAGTTATTCCTTCCTCATGAACAGTGGGACGATAGTTGAATTGAATGCTGTGTTGATTGAGTTCCCAGATATATTGAAAGAGACTCTCAATTTCTACTTTACATTTTCATGTTGGCTAAAATTGAGGTCATCAACTGGGTGAAGGCTGCGCCCTTGTGAACTATCATCCTTCTATTTCACTTTATAGGAAACCTCAGAGAAAAAGCAAACACAAATAACATTATCCAGTGAGAGTCGCTTGGTGGTGGGCAGTGAATAATAATGGATATAAATAACTTAGGAAAATAATTATATTTTCACTCATGACTGTCATTTCACTATTACTGTGTAAAATGCACAAACAAACCCAGATTTTCTAAATTAGCTTGTTCTGTTTTTGAGAAAAGGTTGGCTTGGTCCAACAAATGTTTATTTTACAGACACCACAATTTTACTATTCTAGCAGATACCAGGAGACTGTAGTAGAAGTCTAGGCATGATCTCTGTATAAGGTATGTAATGTTCAAAACAGATCAAATTAGCATGCGTTAAACAACAAGGAGTATATGGCAGAACAGCTTAAAGAAACAAATTCTCATAAACCACATCTCCATGTCCCAAGTTTTATTCTGTAGACAGAAAATGTGTGGAAACAGAGAGGAGAAAATCAGTACTCCTGAGAGAGTCATTCATTCATCTCCCCACTTAGTAAGTGTACATGGATGCCCAGTTATCATTTCTGAAGGCCAATGCAAGGGGTAGAGATAAAGGAGAGGAGGGTGATGTCACTTGCTTATTACACCAGGGTGTCAGCAGCTCATTATATGAGGATGAATTGAACATGCAGTGTTTCTGATTGTTGGGAAGGTGTGACAGGGTAGTATAGAGGGTGTATCTTGGAGACTTCATGGAATACTCTAAGCATATGTCACTTTGACAGTCATAAGTAAAGGGTCTACTAACTCTTAACAACCTCTGCCTGAGCACATCTGCTACATCCTCAATTCTACCACCTTTGCGGATTGGACTAGAGATAGCTGTCGAGTCCAGATTTTATTCACCAAGAAAGATATGCAGAGACTGGAGGCAACTGTTGGTGATCACTGACACTGGAGAATGTTCTGAGTTGATGCCGGTGGCCATATCCTATCATCTTCCAGCAGAGAGGCTTCTAAGCCAAGGTGGTGGAGGATATGCCCCTTCTGAAACACAAGAAGAGGTTTGTTTCCAGCCATGTTCCAGCATGTTCTTCGTAAACATGTTGGTTAAATAGTGTGCTCATCTCAAGAGGTGTTGTGCGGTGAAAGGAGCTACTCCCACCGCCCTTACTTGGAATTCCTCAAGTGGTTTTCTGGATTTTGTAACCAAAGAATCTTGACTAGTCTGGTCAGGTGGGATGGTACATCATGAAAGATGAGCAGAGAAACTGTGTTTGGGTATAATAGGAAATGGCACCATCAAAGCCAGTGAGTGGGAACCTGAGGTGATCAAAGTGGTTTTAAGAGAGAAGGATCTGACAGTGTGTTCAGGGCTGATTAGATGAGCCTGGGATCATGCAAACCAGCTCAGAAGCACATGCAGTTTGCAGAGAATGAGACTTGTGCTACCCACAGCTACAGAAAACTGATCATTTACTGTTACGAACAAATGGTCAATATGTTAATGAGGTAGGGGACTACCTCCTTTTTTTAATTTCTGTCACTCTGGGTTCTCTGCCAACTCTTGCCTGCCAACAATAAGTTGTCCAGAGATCAAAGACTTATAAGGGTAAACATACAGGTTTAGCTCCTGGGGATCTCTGTGGGGTTTACCTCAGTGCACATTTGCCAAGTCACATCCTTGTCCTTTGGTCTCCGTCACTCCCCAACACAAGGGTCAACTTGGGTTTCCCCCATTGCAAGGTGGCTCAGCGCTTCACCAGGGTCATCTCTCTCCCACCTTCACACAGTCCCCAGCCCTTCAGGCTGATGCTGGGAGCGCCCCAGAAGACTCCGTGTCCGGGTCTTTTTCCTTCAGGCACCTCCAGGCACCAAAACCTCCAAGTTCCCAGAACTCGCCTCTTCTCTCTCCTTCTCAAACGTTTCAGCCCCAGTCTCTGCTCTTTTTCTTTTCTTTTCTTTTTTTAATCCTCTCTCCCCCTCCTCCAAACCAGAAGCCTATTTTCCCTCTCCAAATCCTCTTGGCGCTTCATGATTTCTTCCATACCCAAAATTTGCATCAAAGCAGGGGTACCCTTATTCTGTTGAGGCCGTATTTTACCTCTGTTTTTCAAACACAGCCAACGGCAAAGGCTAAAATTTATGAATGAATATGTTGCCCATGTTGAGGACGAATGTACTGCCCATGTTGGGCTCATAGCTTCAAATATACATTAATATGTGGACATTTATTAAGTGTTAAGCAATGTGTTTGTTTCTAAAGAACATCTAGTAGAACATCTATGTGCATGTGCATATATACACATATGCATTGTCTTTCTGTTTTAAAATTGTTTCAAAATGTTATTAATCGATTATCTTAGAACAATTAAATAAGTCTTGCAAGAATAAACATCTGCTTTAGCTTTTCAGCTAGGAGCTAAACTCAGTTTGATCTTACAACAAGCAATGACTCTTTGATTTCCCAGCACTTGAATAAAATGCACATTTGGGGGGCAAACATTCCTGTCTCGGGCTAGGACCTGAGTTAATACGTTAAACCTATAAAGTTGAATACTCTTGCTTCTCTGATTCACACCCACTACAATATTTCTGCAAGGAATGTTACCAAAAAGTCTTTTTGTATAAAGTTTTCCAGTCATTTAAAGTAAAACAATAGAGTGGCTCGTGATAATCGTCTCAAAGAAATTCAAGTGTAATTATCACATGTAATTATCACATCTCCGGAGGAGAATAGCATTTTCAAAGAGAAACACTTAAATGTGCTTATTTAAAAAGGTTTCTGGAAATATCAGCAAGACCTCAAAGGGAGAGGAACACTGAAACAGAGCAGACAATCAGATAGATGGAATAAGGATTTGGTTCTCAGGGAATTCATGTAAAAAGGCTGGTGGGTAAGTCTCAAAGTCTATCAGGGCATTCGATAAAAATGTCCTTAGAGTACAAAGGTGAAACAGAAAGAGCATGATGTTGGGGGATGGGTAGGAGTAATATTAAAGAGGTGAGTACATCATTTGACTTCAAACTTTGCTCCAAAGCAACAGTATCAGAAATAATATGGTCCTAGCATGAAAGCAGATACATAGAAATAATAGAACTGAATCAGAAACCCAGAGGTAAATGCATACACACACACACACACACAGACACACACACACAGACACACACACACACACATCGGCACCGACTCTATGACAAAATATCCATGACCATGGCATGGGGAAACACAGTCTCTTAAGTAAACAGTGCTCTGAAAATTTGAAATCCACTCAGAAAGGAATGAAGAGAGATTACTCACTAATACCTTACACAAACATAAACTCCAAATGGATTTAAGATTTAGATATACGACCTACAGCAATAAAACACATGAGGTCATCTATCCCCATCCCCTGCTGAGCCTGGTTCACTCGGGTTGTCCTTCTATTCTAGCTTCTTTATTTCTGATCTTTTCCTTTTCTAAAATAAACTTGCCTCTATGGCCAAAAAAGTAATCAAAAAATAAAATACATGGAAGAAAATACTGGCAATAGGTTTCATTCCATGATATCAGCGATAAAAAAAAGTTTTGGTGACTCAACCTCTATGGAAATGGTACTAAAAGCAAAAATGTATGATAGGCATCCTTCAGTCAAAAGATTTCTATACAGTGAAAGAAAATACAAGACAAGTGGATAGCCAACTGAATGAGAGAAGATATTTACACAACATATGACAGATAAGGAATTATATATCCAAGATGTATAAAAACTCTTACAGTCTAACAATAGAAAAATCACTCAAATAATGGAAAGTAGGAATGATTAGGAAATTATCCAGAGAAGATATCCAGAAGACCGAAAAGCATGAAAAATCATTCCTCACATCTAATAATCCAGATGCAGGTTAAAAGTATAATGAGAATCACATTTACTATAAAAAGATCCCCAACAAGTGGATGTGAAATGAAAGAAAATCTATTGGACAGTTGGTGAGATTGTGAATAGACATAGCCATTCTGGAAAACAACTTGAAAAATGGAAACAATTATGAGCAAACAATCCTATTCTTGGACATCTCTCAATAAAGTCTGAAACCATTAAAACAGCAACAAAAATAATATTTTCCAAATGATTCTCAGCAGCATTATTTACAATACTTAGGCCATGGAGAAGTCTAAATGTCTAGCAATGGCTGATGGAATTAAAATACGGAGGTTCCTACTCAATGTGGATGATTATACAGCCATGGAAAAGAATAAAATGCAGTTGTTTTCAACAAATGGAGAGATTTGAGAGAATTGTGTATAGCAAAATAGATCAGAATAATGAGAAGAAATACTGTACATTCATAGAACAGTTAATTCGATAATGTAAAACACTTTCAAAAACTAGAAGATATTCATAAATATTCCAAGGAATCTGAGGTTAAGAGAGAGAGGTGAGGCCTTCAATAGCCAAGGGAACACAAGACATTGTGGTGGTATACAAGAAAAAAATCAGGTTACATAATGATAATGCCACACACCCACCCACAAAGGAGTACAGTAGCAAGGAACACTACTAGCATGGGCAGTTTGTGTATTCTTCCTCTCCACTGACCTGGAAAGAAAATTTCCACAATTGACACCTTTGGGGAAGGAAAACTAACTCCCGGCAGGATAGAATGGCATGTGAGTGTGGCGATCCATCTACACAGATAATGCATAGAAAAAAAAAGTGACATGTGTGGTTCTTCCTTCCTAATCTGTATCTTTGTATAAGAAAAGTGTAGAATGAAGGTGGAATGGCAATATCGTAAGATACTGGGAGTCCTTGATGGCTCACCAGAGCACTTATCTCCGCATTCTACACCAAAATCCTGGGACCAGCGCTCCTTATGTGTGCCTAAATCCAGACATGGCTGTTGATTTTCCAAATGAGTATGACTTTTCAAGAAAAAAATAGGTGCATTATCTATGAAGTATATACAACATAAAAGGGATATCCAAATGGACATATAATAACAGATAAGGCAAAACTAACATACCTGGTAGATTGCAAATTTAATTATATACTCCAACAGTAATTATCTCGAATAGAAGTAAATATTAAACATATGAAACAGGACCAGATATTCATGAAGAAGCTTCTGAGCCCAATAAATAAGTTGCTTTAAGCGCATAAATCAACAGATGGGCTAAATAACAAAATAGGCCAAGTTAATCAATGAATAAAGACATGGAAGAGGAGGCTGAAAAGTCTCCCAGATGATATGTGAACAGTGAGGCTGAAAATCAGATGGGGTGTCATGGTTAAAAGAAAATAGGCTTATATCTGTGTAATAGAAATCTCAGAAGTGAAGGAAATAAATAGCTTTTAGGAAGGCAAATATTAATAAAATTAATCAGAGAAGCCTTTTTCATGTTTAGTTAATGGAGTAACAATTTGTGTTGATTGGTTCCAAGAAATGCATATGAAAGGCAAAACAAAAGGTACCTCAAGCCACTGGGGGAAAATATCTTTTTTCAGTTCAGAAACAAGGATCTTTTTTCCACCAGTGGAAAGAACAGATTGTGTACACAAGAAAGTTTTCAGCATCAGTCATATCCACATTACCCCACACATGTAACCCCCCCGAATGAAGGAAAAGAATGTGGATACCACTCTAACAACCAACATATCTCCTGCAGCTCAAGAGGTAAAAAGAAGATACCATCATGTGCAGTCTAAAAGACTCAGATTTTGAGTAAAAATCAGACTTAGGATCAACAGTAAAGGAAACACCCCAGTAGGAAGGGAAATCAGCCCCTAGAAGGTCCGTGTACCCACCAGCTAGTCATACAAGACCTTAAACACGGAAAACCTTCACTGTCCCTCAACCAACCATGTTCCAGGAGACCCTTCTCACAAGGCTTGGCACCACCATCCATCCGGGTGGTGAGCTGAAACCCAGATATCATCTTAGTTCGCTGCCATTTATGTTCCCTCCAGTCCCTTTCCAAATCTTCCACTTTCTACTTAGAAACATGCAACGAGGGTGGGGGTCCCCCAGGTACTGAAATTATATGAAATATATATAAATTTAAAAATTAAAAAAAAGAAACATGCAATGATATCTCCAACCTGACAGTGACTCTATTCCACCATTCCCAAACTGAGCCGTTTTCTGTCTGTATTTGAAGGGATTACAGTGAAGGGAGGGATAGTGCCTCTTAGAAGCGCTCAGTTTGCAGTCACCCCCTCTCTCATAGCTTCCTTGTGCCCTGTACTAGCCATGTGTACATCCTACACCTCAATGTAGACAGTTCTTGTTCTACAGCCTGCTTTTCCTCGACTGTCAAGCATGGAGTTCAACATCTGTAAGACCTGTGTACCTTGTGATTCCACTCTCTTTCCACACTAAGTCAAAAGGAATCTGTTCATTTTTCTCTCTCTGAAGAAAAGTTTGAAGAAATGTGAAGGAAAACACTGCTTTCTTACTCAATTTTAAGAAACAGTTCCAGAATCAATATAAAAATAAACGAATGGACCAAAAAAAAAAAAAAAAAAAAGAAATAAAGCAAAAGCAAAGACTTGAATTCTACAAGAACTGATTTAAACGCCAGCTCCATCACTGTAAACTTGGGCAAATTGTATAATTATCTGTCACGTTATATTTCTTTCTCATTTACAAAGAGAAATGCAGAAGCTATATTGGAGTTTCCTTCAGAATTTAAGTGGATTAGGATATTAAAGCACTTAGCAAAATTATCTGTCTCCTAATAGCTAGACAGAAGAGTTTCTTCCCCCAAGAAGTAAATAAACTTGAAGAACTATTGGATGCAAATTTTTATTCTAGGGATACATATTTTCTGTTGGCAGAAATTAGTCAGGTAAGGAATAGACAGTTCAACAGAAATAAAGCTTAATAGGTCTTATTTTAGGCTGAGAAACACACAGCGATCCATGTTGAATGCAAGATCGAGGCACTTAGGATTGTTTGAACTGCTTCCAAGGTTGCCGAATCTTGGGCTTCACCCCAAGTCAGTAGGATGTGAGAAACCCATGACAACTACTAGAGGGAAAAAAGGAAAACAGTTCCTAAACAAAGACATGTGGCACATTTAGCTGGGTATTTCTTCACTATGGGAACTGACAATTATTTATAAGATATTTAACAGCATCTCAACTATATATATATGTATATATATATTTAATATATATATATAAACACTTAGCAAAATATCTGTCTCCTAATAGCAAGACAGAAGTATTTCTTGCCCCAAGAAGTAAATAAACTTGAAGAACTGTTGGATGCAAATTTTTATTCTAGGGGATACATACTTTCTGTTGGCAGAAAAAAAAATATATATATATATAAATGCATTTGGTTGATGCAAAATGTCATGCAGAAGGAGAGGAAAGAGAGGCTATGCAGATTCCGGTGATGTCTCAAGCCCAACCACAACTACAAATCCAGTAAGTTATGGATGGATAGATGGATGGATAGATAGATAGATAGATAGATAGATAGATAGATAGATAGATAGATAGATAGATAGATAGATAGATAGATAGATAGATAGATAGATAGATAGATAGATAGATAGATAGATAGATAGATAGATAGATAGATAGATAGATAGATAGATAGATAGATAGATAGATAGATAGATAGATAGATAGATAG
>PVHY01027038.1:0-16673 GCA_004024945.1 Uropsilus gracilis
GGCCCCCCCCCCGCCGCCGCCGCCGCCGCACCGGCGCATGCGCAGTCTGCAGCCTTACCCGCCACCCGGATGGGCTCCTCCCGACCCGGCAGGGCGTCCTGGGGGCTGACGAGCTTCGAGGCGGCGTCGCCCATGTCTGCTGCGGGGAAGACGCTGTGGAAGCGGCGTCCGGCCCTCCGGGCGGCCGAGAGCATGAGCGTGCCGAGGGGCCGCGGGCGGGCGGGAGGCGCGGGCTCGCGGGCAGGCGCGGAGGAGGCCGCGGCTCGTCCTGCGGCCGGTCGAGGGCGTGTCCGGCCCTGCGCGCCCGCACCCGAGGTTGCCCAGGCGGGGCCGGCCGGGGGGCGTGTTCTCCCCCGCCGCCTGGGGCCGCGGCGACTGGACCGGGCCGGCCTCTGTGCAAAGGTCCCGGCTCGGCCCGGGCCGGGTACGAGAAGCGGCAGCGACCAAAAGACGTGCGGACCCGGGCTTCGCGCTGCCCCGCGGGGCGGTGCAGGGAGTGGACGCCCCGTGCTGTGTTCGAGCCACATGCACGTGTCCTTGCAAAGCCTGCACATCGGCCCTAGGCACCTAAGCCATAGCTGATCGGACCCATTCTAAAGGCGGGAGCAACAGGCGCTGCAAACGCCCCCCCCCCTCCGCCCCCCAAAGCAGCTGAGGCCCAAGGGAGCTCGGGGGCGCGGTGTTTCGTGTTTCTCAGATCCCGGAGGAGCCAACATTTGTTCCCCTGACAGATCCGCAGCCCTAAAAATAAGATGGGTGGAGCCAGATGGGGCTTGGGTGCCATCTGTGAAGTTCGGGCTGAATGCAAATCCTCTGCTCCAACCAGCGCCTGTGGGGAGAGGGGAGGGCGGCAGCGAGGCTCCCAGCACCGGGACGCCTGGGCGGGTGCCTGGGTTGCCCTGCGGCCTGGACTGAAACCCAAGGAGGACGCAGGGTTAGCCCCGCTACGGCCTGGCCTGAGGAGGGCCACCAGCCCGAGTGCTTAATCCTGTCGCTGATGGTTTGTTCCGTCCGGAGATGAGGCCTCCGCTGCAAACACCTGCGTGTCCCTTCCAGCGGGCGGAGGCCTGGTCAAGGCCGGGGGCAGCTGAAATAGGAAGGTCTGTCAGAGGAGGTCCTCGGCGGGTGGTCTCCGAGTGATGAGCTTCTCCTGTTGCGTGGCTGACTGGGCCAGAAACAGCGGCCGACAAGGGCAGACCTTTTCCTGTCAGGAGAAGCCCAGCGCGAGGCCGGGCGCCTCTGAGCAGTGGCGGCAGAGGGTCCGTGCTGCCACTTGGCGCCCTCTGAAAGAGCCACCAGGAAACACCCAGACGGTTGTTGCTACCGGGGGTCATTATGGGTTCCTGCTTTTCACTTTGCCTGAAGCCTGTTCTGAAACCCCCAGCCTGGCCAGTGTCCCCGAGGCGGCTCCTTTCGTGGTAATAAATGACATGTTTGAAAGAAAAAGCCCTCCGCTCCTCCCAAGGCTCTTTTTAAATCATTCCCCCATTTTAACATTACCTGTCCTTAAAATCTGCAATCTTAAACAGGAGGGGGGGCACACCCTATCATTTTCAGGAAACAGTTGTCTTCTCTCTTTTACTTGCAAGACAAGTCACATTGCGTTTTGTGTGTCTGGTCCTTGCAGAAAATCCTCTGCCTCAGCAGCGCCATCTTCTCCCCTTGGACTTGCTTTGCCTCGTCTCCCCCCAGCCCGGGCCAGCTCCACCACACTGAGCTCCTTTTTGCTCAGATTCCCCATCTGGCGCCCGCTGCCTTCATGTGCTGGATTAGACTCTGGTTTCCCAACACACTCCAACGGTGTCTACTTGCTGACCACCGGGGGCAGGTCTACAAAGCTTCGTCAGTACACCCGAGACTCCAAACACAGCAGCTAGCCAGGTGTGGTGGCGCACGCCTGTAATCCAAGCACTGGGAGGCAAGAGGCCCGGGCTCACTTGAGTTCGCGGGTTCCAGGCTATCCCTGGCAACACAGTGAGACTTGGTCTTGCAAAAGCAGCCAGGTGTGGTGGCGGGCGCCTGTAATCCTAGCTACATGGGAGGCTGAGGCTGGGGATTGCGTGAGTCCGCGGCATCGGGACCACCCCGGGCAACATAGCGAGACCTGGTCTCAAAAAAAATTAAAAAACACAGCAGCTGAAGCCAAACAGAAGTCCGCTGCTTCCCTGCCAGCCCTGTCCTTGCTGAGGTTGGTACCCAGCACCAAGCAGGGCCCCGCCCGGCTCCCAGAGCCCCTTGTGTGGGCCAGCCCATCTCAGCCTTCAGTTCAGACACAGGTCACAAGTGTCTTTCCTGTCTGGTCCAGAAAGGCCGCCTGAATACTCCGCGGAGACAGGAGTAGTCAGGGTGCCCTAGAACAGCCGAGGTTGCTGGTGGCGTCTCCGTTGGTTACGTTAACCCAGTCCAAAGCTACTATCTTGAAAACAAGATCTCTGGGGCTTTTCTCCCCAACTGGCCGCAGGTGGGCAGTGCAGGGCGGGCAGGGCAGCACGGTGGGCAGGGCAGCACGGCCCTTCTGTCTTCGGCGACGCCAGCACCTGCGACGGGAGCTGTGCATGAGCCCAGCCCAGCCCACCGGAGAGGAGGGCATCTCGGCATACGGAGCCCAAGCCCTTCCCCAACGAGAGACCTGGCCCAGGAGAGATGTGGAAGTGGGGGAGATGAGCGTCTCCAGCTGGGCACCGTGGGTACTACTAGTGCCGGGCTAGCCAGCAAGTCCTGGTGATGAAGGAAGAGGCACGGTGTGTGTCCTGGGGGGGTCCACTCTACCACTGTCCACTCCTCCGGCCATCCAGAGGGACCTGGGACCCAGCTACATCCAGGCTGAGAGAGAAACCCAGGGCGGCAGCAGCTCAAAGAGCACGACAAGGTCACGGCCCCTCCAAAGTCCAGATGTGGCTCCTCGGGGTGCAGTCTCTGCTCCCCTCATCCCACCCCTGCCGTCCAGGGGTGAAGGGGGCGCAAAAAGCAGTCGGGGGCAAGAATAGCCACGGAATCCCAGCATCAGCCCCTAGTCCAGAAGGGGCTCTTCCACAGCTGTCCAGGGATGCAGAGAACTTGTGACGAGACCCCAGTTCCACTTCCCCGGAGGAACTCCCTGCATGTTGCCTCTGAAGAGCCTGACTCGCCCCGCTGGGAAGCTGGCGTCTCTGACCCTCCCCCACCCCCCGTGGGCCTGTTCCTGGTACACTCCGGGAGGCTACACGTATGGACGGTGTCCAGTTTCCCACTGGAGCAGCTTCCGAGCACCTGTGGGGTTGTGAGGGGCGCTGGACACGGGCATTACAACCAGGGACCGTAGTGTCCTTGTCAATGATCTGGTCTCCGGCTCCTATAGCTCCTCGCATGAATGGCCTCCGACAGAGCCCTCAACCACCCCTGGGTTGTGACCACTCTGGGTGGCTCTCCAAGGCCCTACGACTTGCCTGTCCTACTCCTGTCCCCCTGGTGGCCGCACCCTGGGAGCTGGCAGGAGCAGCTGGCCGGGCTGGCTCTCTCAAAACAAATGGCCCCCAAATAACCATGTGCAGCCCCGCTGCACCTCAGGCAGACAGCGGTAGTCTTAGTGAGCTGTTGTCCCTGCCAGCTCTGTTAACAATATGGCCCGCTTGCCCCCCGGTTATCAGAGGACTTGGCGAAGGAGGCAGGTGGCCAGCGCTCTCTCACTGGTCAGGGGCCACTGGTCTGACCTCTTGGTCATGGCTGCAGGTTCCAAGAGCAACGTGCCAAGGAGTTGGGTGCCAGTTTTCTCTGGTGGCCTAAGAAGGGTCACTGACTTCCCAGCCCGTCGGAAATGTCCCCGATGGCCGCCAGACCACAGGGTCTTCGAATTTGGGGTTTTTCTGGGTGAGGAGTAAATAACTTAATAGGGCCGAGCGTGGTGGCGCGCACCTGTAATCCAAGCGCTGAGAGGCAAAGAGCCAGGGGTCACTTGAGTTCGCGGGTTCGAGACTACCCCAGGCAACATAGCGAGATCTGGTCTTGAAAAAGCAGCTGGGCACAGTGGTGTGTGCCTGTAATCCCAGCCTTGAGAGGCTGAGGCTGGGGATCGCTTGAGTTCACGGGATCAGGACTACCCCGGGGCAACATAGCAAGACCTGGTCTCAAAAAAAAAAAAGAAATTAGATAATACGGGTCAGGGAGGTGAAAGGGTGTCTGCCACGTCGGAGAACCCTCGCTGGGGTTATTTGGTGCGTGTCTTAGTGTGGTCATTTGAAATCTGTCTCCGCTAAGCACAAAGCTCTAGGAAGCCAGGGCGTATTCCACTTCCCCTTTCTTACTGTACCCAAGGCCTAATGGATGTCCAGGACAGGGTGTGCGCTTGTCAGGGTGGGCGGGGTAAAGGCAGGCCCCGTCCAGCATCTCCCAAGGGAACTGAGTCACCCCAGAATCCCCTTCTGGGTGTCTGGGAAACCTTCTCTTGTGCGGTTGTATCTGCGTGTTCTCTTAGTGTGGACACGAAACTCCCCCAGTCCACCCCCCACAAAGAGCAGAGGCCCGAGCAATGCAAGTGAACGATAATTTTGTTTTCACAGCATAATCAGGGAATAATTGTTGAACAAAAAACTGTCCGTTTTTATGCATAAACTCCGTTCATTGGGGGGATACAAAGACACCACAACAAGGTAGCCCACCTAGCCAGCACCCTGGAAAGTTTCCCGTGTCCATCTGATCTGGATTTGGTCTGGTTTGTTTCTGCCGGTGAGAACACTTCACATGAGATCGCCCTCTTCATGAACGTGTAAGTGCACAATATGGCATTGTTAACTGCAGGTGTTCTGTTGTGCAGCAGAGCTCTAGACCTTAAGCATCTTGCATAACTGACACTTTATACCCATTGAACAATTATCTCCCACTCCCTGCTCCTATCAGGCTCTAGAGACTACCATCCTGTTCCGTGCTTCTGTTAGCATGAGTGTTTTAGACACTTACGTAAGTGGAACAATGCAGACCCATTTCCCTTGGCACTTCAGATTTCCCCCTGCTGCTGCAGGTCACTGGATTTCCATCTTTGTCACGGCTGTATAATATTCCACGGTGTATCCATCCTGAAAGGCCACTGGGTGTCTCCACCTCTGAGAGAATCAAGATACTAAATAACTTCCCTACAGACATTCCCCCAATCCAGATGTTGCCCTCCAGCTATACCCTCACCCACCAACCTCAACCTTGCCCACCCATCGACCTTGCCCACCACAGCAGCAGAAAAAAAACTGTCTGTTCCTCATACCTGGACCCATCCCCCATGTCCCTGCCCCTATAAAAGCAGCCGCCCCCTCAGTGTACATGCGACCTCACTGACCCCTGTTCTAGGGCCAGTGACCCTCGCTGGCGAGTGCACTAATGAAGATTTTTCTTTCTTTTACTCTGCCTGGCTTCTGTGCTCTCCTTTCTCGCCTCCTCTCACATACTCCGTTTTCTTTATCCACTTTTCCACCGCCCGTGGACACTTAGGTTGTTTCCATGTCTCGGCTGCTTTGAATAGTCCTGCATTGACTATGGGTGTGTAGATGCCGCCTCAGATTTCCAGACATGCAGGCATGTTTTTAAATAGTCTTCAGTCTACAACAAGATTAAGAGAAAAGTACAGTGATTTCTCAGCCTCTGTGCTGAGAGGCCCTGTTCAGACTCCCCCATTAGCAACGTCTCTCTCCAGAGTGGGATGCTGTGTCCAGGGATAAGCCTCCATTGCACATCACTATCCCTCAAAGCCCAGCATCCGTCTCCACGGTCACTCTTGGCGTGCAACCTACGGATTTCGCTGACCGCGTCATGACGCACGTCCATCATGAGAGACGGAGTGTTTTTACGGCCCTAACATCTTCCACGCTCTGCCTAGTCGTCTCACCTCCAAGTCCAAAGGATGTTTGAGAACACTACACTCTCCTGAGATTAAGTGACCAGTAAACAAGATAATCCAAGTGAAAATCCATGGCATTGCGCCCAACACCAGATTCCCGTGAAGGCTGTTCTGGGCCTTGGTTTGAGACTCGCCAGGCTTGGACCCTGAACCGCCCCTGGAGGGACTTACAAAACCTCTGTTGAGTCAGTGAATAAGGGCCAAGTGAGTACAGAGTGTGCCGGGGGGGCCCTCCCAGCCTGAGACCCACTTGTCCTAGCACCTCTGGTTATTGAGTGACTCCTTGTTTTGCTTATCTGTGAGGATGAAGGGGGGTGGGGAGGAGACGCGGCTCCTCTAAATTCATTGAATCATCAGCTTTTTCAGCTGAGCTGGCATCTGGCAGAGCTGAAGTGCGTGAAGAGGGAATCAGGCAGGTTCACAAGGGTGGCACCGCTGAGCAGTCCAGGCTGACCCGGACCACTGCCAAGTCCAGAAGGAGCCCTAGCCCCAGCCACGTCTCAGCGAGCCTGCGCCGCATGAATAAGATGGTGTCCTATTGTCTTTTCCAACTTAATGCTGACCTGCAGAGGCTTTCTGGGAAACCTAATTATCCGACCAGGCTTTCGTCTACTACTTCGCAACGATCCTTCGGTTGAGTCCTTGGAGCAAGACGATTTGGTCCATTAATCATTTTTCTTGGGGGCATCTTTGCCCCCAGCACACAGTATACCTTTTTAACTTGAATATTTTTTAACAAAATACAATCATTTTAGAAATTCATTATTTTAAATGTGCGTGAGAGACGGGGGGTGGGGTGGGGGAGCCAGAGACAGAGATAGAGACGGAGGAGCCAGAGACAGAGATAGAGACAGAGAGACACAGACAGAGAAGAAATTTTTTCTAAAGCTGGGTGGATACACACCAGGATGGTAACAGGAATTCTCTCTGGAAGGTGAAAATTAGAGATAATCTTTGTTGTCTTCTTCCTTTTTTTTGAGACTAGGTCTCACTGTGGAACCACAGGCTCATGTTGCCTGTGGTACCATAGACTCAAGTAATCCCCAGCCTCAGCCTCCCAGGTAGCTGAGAGTACAGGCATGTGCCACCACACCCAACTATTTTCTTGGAACTAGGTCTCACTATGTTGCCCTGGGTGATCCCCAGTCCCAGCCTTGCTCCATAGGCTGGCGCTTACAGGCACACGTCACCATGCCTGGCTAATTTTTGTTGTCTTTTGCCTTGTTTCTTTATATTCCTCCTTTTATATCTGTTTGCTTAATTCAGAAAAACACTGCCTAGCAATTCATGTATTGACCAGTCTGAACTTACCGGGTAAAGCACAGTGAACTCACTCTCTTTACTTTCTAGCCATGAGGACAACACGGTTGAAGCACATCTGAAACATGAAGGAGAAAGCCAACTACATCCTGCAAACAGGGTCACACCCTCCCCCGCCCGTCCAGGGGATCTAACCAGCCCCTCAAACCTCCCCGCACGTCTAGTTACTAAAAACCCAGCCCAACACAGTTGAGATCAAAGATTTTTGTCTTTTTTCTTTTTAGTTTTTTTTTTTAAAGAGTCTAGGTCTCGCTATGTTGCCCAGGGTTGTCTTAAACCCACGGACTCACGTGATCCCTAGCCTCAGCCTCCCAGGCAACTGGGATTACAGGTGTGCACCACCATGCCCAGCTCACTAGGAGACCTCACTCATCCCCAAAGCTTACTCCCATCCTGCACCAGAACCCCATGACCCAGCTTCCTTTCTGAGAGACATGGCGGAGGAGGGGACCCACTTTCCATTCTGTCTGCTTCCTGCCCGGGGTTGGGGTCGGGGGCTGTCAGCAGGACATCGAAGCCCTCACCTGTGCGTCTGAAGGATTCCCTGCTGGCTTCTCAAGTCCGCTGGCTGGCCCGGGGGGCGGTGTCCACTGTGGTTTCTCGGAACACTGAGGGAAACGTCCCCCCACGTCGTACCTTGATGGAGACCCCCCACCACCACCACCACAGCCAGGAAGAGGTGCCCGGGAAGCTCAGGCCTGCATATCTGCTGGCCACGACTCCCTCCGGCCTGGGAGACCCTGGCTGGTGCGGAGAGACGAGCCGGGTCAAGCTGAGCTGACTTCCAAGCTGTGCTGTGTTCCGGGGAGCTTTGCTGCATCCACCGTCCTCTGCGCCACTAGGGAGCTGCAGCACGAGCTGGGACAGGTGTTCGCAGACACGCTCCAAGGGGAAATGCCCGTCGGCCCGTGAGCTTCGCAGGCAGACGACAGTCTTCCCCGCGAGGCAGACCAGTGGAACTTCACACGCTCCGTCCTCTCTCCCCACCAGCTCTGGCTACACACACTGAGGGGTGGGAGGGCGGCTGGGCCACTCCTCAATAACCTGGTCATCTGGGGGGGGGGGCAGCTGGGTCTCAGGTGTTCAGGGCTGACTTGCCAGCACACTCTGGGCCTCTCTGCCCGAAGTCCTGGGGGTCTCTCTCCAATGGCAGGCAGTCAGGCGGGATTTCCCTCAGCACCCCGCATTACAAGGAAAGAACAGGAGGCTGGCATGAAACGCCCAGCACGGTTCTCTCGGGGGGAGCTGGAGGGTAATTTCAAGCGCTTCCTTTATACTTTTCTGTTTTAAAATTCCCGAGATGAACCTGTTTCACTGGTAAAGAGAGAAAAGCCAGCTGCCTTGACCAGCTTAATTTTTTTTTCTTTTAATCCCAAATTCTGGATGATCTGGGTCAGCTCGATTTCTATCTCCTTTGGCTCAGGCAGAGGCTGAATGGAAAGAGCAAGTGTCTGCTTGCCACAGAAAGAAAACTGTCTGTCCCTTCAGAGGAAACTGCTTTACAAAGTAATCATCCAACTTTGGTCTATGCTAACCAGGGACTTGTCGGAGATCTCTGCTGAGTTCCTTGAAATTATTTCAAGTTTTGTTTAGATGTTTAAAAATGATCGAGAGTAAGTCTCGCTGTTTGGACCTTTTAAACCTGTATTTGAAAAAAATAATAAGCTGACAATGCAGCGTGACCTGCTATTGTAAGCGCCCAGCACACTTAGTGCCATTTGCTGTCTCAGCGTTAGTCTAAGCAGACAACATACCCCTACGTCATGGCTCTGCGCTCCGATCGGTACTTCCTTGGCCCAGCACTTGTCAAATTGGTGAATGGAATCACCATCGGCTGGGTTTCTACGTCATCCTCTATATTCCAAGGTTACAGACAGGCGTGTATTCCCCAAACCTCACAAGAAACAGAGCATCTGGAATGTAAAGACACCTGAACCCAGATGTTTATTGCAGCGCTATTCACAATAGCCAGGATATGAAAACAAGCCCAATGCCCCAACATAGACGAATGGATCAGAAAACTGTGGGCTACATACATGGTGGAATATTACACACCAATCAAAAAGGACAAACGTACGTCATTCACAGCAACGTGAATGGAGCTAGAAGGAATCATGCTCACAGAAATAAGTCAGAAGGAAAAAGAGAAACATGGGACGGTCTCACTTATCTGAGAGACAGAGGGAAAACAAACAAGCTCACTCTCAGCAGAATTGAAGCATGGAGCATGCGAAGGAGAAGGAGGGGAAAGCAGGGCACAAAAGACTAAGAGGATGGTTCATGGGTGATAAGGTGGTGAGGGAACCCCCGGGGGTAGATAACGAAACAAATGAAAAAATAAAAATAAATTAAAAAATAGAATGCCAAGTAAAAAAGCCATTTGCATATTTAGCACCCTGATGTCTAGCCTCCCAGCTCTCTCTCTCCCTCTCTCTGTCTCTCTCTATATATAATTTGTTTAATTATCTCATTAAAATATTTTAATCCAATCTATGAATTTCAAGCCTGCTTTTCATATATAAATATCATGCTGATAAATGCCGAAGTCTGAAGACTCTAAACACGCAGTGCTTTGCCTGCTAACTATCCGAGCTACAGCTGAAATGCAGACGTTTTCTAGGTCACAATTATTTTTGCACCAGCTCCTCTCTTTGAGCAGTACCCGGCGCGCTGCACACAAAGGGAAAAGGCCTCCATCTTGGCTCCCAGTGCACCAGCATCTCCCCAGCGTGCCAGAGCTGCGCATCACGTCACACAGGCTGCCGCTGCCTCTGCTTTTAAGCTTTTATGGGGACCCGGGCTCTCCATGAACCCATGTGCCTTCGAACTGGGGCTCCGTCACGACCCTGTGAGTCCGAAAGCGTGTTGCTGCTGGCAGGGCGCTGTACAGGGCATCAAGGCGACCAGTGACCTTCACCTTGAAGGTCGTGGGGTCTCCATAAACCGATCCCTGAAACCAAGGGATCTTGGTCGATGGCGGGTGGCTCAGGATTTGGGGAGAAGCCTTTGACTTCCCTCCTATGGGGCTTGTTTTTCAGATGCGAATTCCTAAGGCACAGTCTCCATTGGGGAGAAATTCATTTCTTAAGCCATCTGGTGGCGGCCGCTTGTAACTGCAGTGTCAGCCCCAGCCAGGCCCAGCCCGGTCCAGACACCAGCCCAGCACGGGAAGAGGTGCCTCGACCAGGGGTAGGTGTCCACGTCAGGGGCGTCTCTCCCCAGCCTCTGACCCGCTGCAATGTCAGGAGCGATGTGCACACGCGGGTGGGATCCGGGGAGCCGTAGAATTTAAGCATGAGCCATGCTTACGGTAGCGATGTCCCTCTATCACAGTGCTGCACAAAGACCAGTTTTGCTGAGCGCTGCTCATGAGGCCAGGCTAGAAACCCACGGGGAGGGGCTCATTCTCAGGGAAAACAGGCAGCGCCCGTGTGTGGCCAAATCCAACCAGGTGACCCGTGAGAACCGAGACGAGGGACCCCAAGGAGGGAGACGCTTGACCCCACACTGGATGTCACGGAAGACCCCCCCCCAACCAGAGCCACAGACCCCAGAAACCTGACCCTCCCCCGGGGTGCTGGGAGAAGCCGGGCAGCAAAGAGGGGCCACGGCCGGCTCCCCACACTCCCTCTGTACTGCTAACTCTGAACAGCAAGAGAAGGGGTCTGCCTGGGCGGGTCACAGGTGGCTCCTGGGAGACACGGTGTCTGCACAGGGCACGGAGGCGCGTGGAGAGTCCACCACGTGCATATAGGTCAAGGCTGCACTTTTCCTGGGCACGGCAAAGCCAAGCCTGGCCGGGGGTCTGCTGGTCACTCGGGATGGCGGGGAGAGGTTGACCCCAGCAAGGGGGGGGGCTCGGTCCCTGGGAAACAAGCCCCCGTGCAGGCGTGCAAGGACCACCTGGCCAAGCATCCCTCTGGCTGGGCCAAGCTCGTGCAGATGGACCTTTTGCTCCCACGGCAACAGGGCCACTGGACAGTTTCCAGTCGGGCAGTGACACGGCCACTGCGTTCCAGGGAAGACGTCCACCGGGTCAGAGGACACTGGGCTGGAAGGGCACACGTGAGAACCAGGGGGCCAGATAGGTGGCACCGTGCGCTCCGGGCAGGCTCATGGGGACTGGTGGGTGAGACCGGGGGAGGGGGGGTGCTGAAGAAGGAGGAAGGCACTGGCGAAGTCTTCAGCCGGGAGTGTCAGCAGGTCCACGGCTGGCCTGGAAGAGGCCGGTGGGGAGAGGAGCGTCCCAGGTCTCCGGTGTATAGACCCACGCTCCCCGGGGGGCTGGTTCATGCCCAAGTCCGAAGATACGCAGACAGGCCTTAGGCACTGACCCAGGGAGACAGTGGCTGAGACACCGTGTCCACCCAGACGGCCCATGTCCATGAGCTGCCGAGTGCGAGGACAGGAACCTCATACCCACCCGGGCTGTGCAGGCAGGCTGAGTGGCAGGTGCCAGCTTGGCATTTGCCATGGCCCAGGCTTGGGGGAGGAGGCTGGGCTCCCGGGGAGCTGAGCATCCGGCCCGTCCGGGCTAAGAGGGAGCATTTCCCCAAGCGTGCGGCTCACGCCCTGAGCAGCCTGTCGCGGAGTCGGGCGGCGTCACCCTTGCCCGGGGAAGGCCTCCCTCTGTTCCCAGGGCCTGGAGGGTCGCAGCCCTGCGGGGCGGGAGGCGGGCGGGGTGGGGGAGCCCAGACAGATGGGGTCATCAGACACCTGCTGCCTCCACCCGGCGACCTCAGACTGGACGGTCAAGGTTGCTCGGGCAAGTGGCCTTGATCCGCTGGAGCGCTCCGTGACCGAGCTGCCCGCTGCTTTAGGGGGAGGCCGTGGCTTATCTCCCCGCCAGCCACATCGGTGTGTCCTCCCTGCAGGCCGTCCCAGCCTGTCTCTGCGATCTGGCTGCCTCTTCGCCTTCTAGCTATGGTCTCTGGCTTCGGGGGCCTCGCCCCCAGCCTTTGTCAGCAGCCAGAAGTTCCTCGGTGGGGTCAGGCGTCTGCAGATGGCTGGTGGGGCTCGTCTCCTCTCCCACGGTCTGCATCTTTGCTGCGGGGCTGATGCCCCATCTCTGAGGCCTTCCTCCTCCTGGAATGGGGAGCGGTGCCTTGCTCTCTTCGCCGGCATCTCTGAACCAGCCCCCGGTGAGGCCGCAGGTGTGACTCTGTGACACGTCATCGCCCTGGCTGGTCCCCCAGGCCTGTGTGCAGCAGCTCTGTCCACGTTCTCCCTTGGGTCCAGGGGATATGTGCGTCCAGGATCTTTATCCGTCCCCTCACCCATTCATTCTGTGTCAGGAGCTGGTTGTTTATGCTCCTCTTATTCCTGGTGAGGAGTGACGGGAATGAGAGTGACACATTGGGGGAGTCATGCCCCCCCCATCCTGCACCAGTTCATACCTGTGTGGGGGCCAGGCCTGGAGAACCACGCTGCCCTCCCACCCCCACCCCCCACCAACCCAGTCTAAAAGGATCCCAGGCATCCCGCAGCCTCCGGGCCTCCTTATTATATTTTAGAAGAAATTAATTCCCGTCCGAAGGGAAATGAGGAGGCGGGGTTATGGAGGACGGTGGACACAGCTCCACGGCTCACTGAGGCTGTTCGTTAATCTGGGCATCGATACCACATTCACTGTTCTGTCATCTGGATGCTCTCAGGGTAGCCGTGGGCTCTCGAAACCAAGAGAACGTGCGCGCGTCACAAGGCCGCGCTCCGCGAAGACGTGGGTCCCTCAGCGTGAAGAGCTCCGTAGGTGTGGATGGCTGAACCCGCACCCTCCGCGGCCATGCGACAGCTCACCATGCCCAGCATGGCATGACGACGGCACAGTCACCATGCCCCCTGTGCACCGGCTCCATCCGCCTCTCAAGGTCGGGTGGGATGGAACTGGGGTTAGACCAGGAGCTGGCACGCGGGCATCATGTGGGTTCCTGGCCCATGCCTTCCACGGCCCTGCCATCAGCCACCGTGTCTGGTGTTCACCGGCTGTCATCCACCTTTGTGGTGAGGGTGGGTGAGGCTGGGGTCGGTGCATGGGCAACACCATACACCTGAGTCCTGGGAAGAAGCAGGGTGCGGTGTGCGGTGGGGGCGGGGGAGCTCACCACAGGTCCTGATCAGTCTGCCTCCACCCCACCCCAGCGAGCCCTCACCAGGCATCAGGACCTCAAGATGATTTTCAACCACAGAAACAGAAGAGGTGAGGGACAGGAAGAAAGGCCCGAAAGACACATGCCACCTGGGCAGGACTCAAAAAGAGCAAGGCGAGAACCACCAAGCCCTGAACTGTGAGAGCAAGCACGAAAGAACGGCGCCTACCACGTCCCTGGGGAGCTGTGACCGAAAACCCGAGCAGAGACGCTGTCAACAAGGCACTGCGCACCCCCTTTGCCAGAGGGAGGACGCCTGCAGGATGGCGGTGGTCCCACAGCAAAGCCCCAAAGGAGGAGACAGGAGACCTACCATCCGCTGATGGCTGTCCCCCTCGAGGAGCTGCTGTACCAAAACATAAGGCGGGGAGTCAGACCCCCCTCCCCCAAGCCAAAGGTCGGAGACACAACGGGAAGGAGCAGCGAAACGAGACACAAAACAACGGAGGTAACAGCCACCAAGAAACAAGAAGCGCTGATACAAGCCAGAGGTGCTTGGAGTGACCCACGAAGGCAAAAGCAGTGCAGGAACGATGAGCAGCACGCGCTGCCAAGCCCCAAGAAATCACACCCTCACCCAGGAGGAGGAAGTAGATCCAAAGAAGAAAAGACCAAAGGGCTAAACGTGGACAAACAACAAAAAGAAAGGAGGTGGAGAGAGCTTGTACAAAATCCAAAAACAAAACAAAATACTGGGAAAAAATAAATACAAGCTCTGTCACTGTCAGGTGATCGGGAGGGACCCCAAAGGAAGGCGTGGCACCCCACTAGGACAACGTAGCAGTGAAACTGACCCTGGCAAAACGAACCCCAATTCAGAGCCGACTGCCGGTCAGCTTTCTCTTGCCACGATGCCCAAAGCTAAAAACGCCATCCCTGCGTTACCACATTCTGCTCGGATCCTCGTTGCTATCTGCACAAACCCCAGGATGAACACAAAGCAGGGCTCCCCCAAAGAGACCGAGAACGTTCTAGAAAATGCTTTTTTTTGAGACCAGGTCTCATGTGGAACCACATGCTCACGTTGCCCAGGGTACCACGGAATCAAGCAATCCCCAGCCTCAGCTTCCCAGGTAGCTGGGATTACAGGTGCGTGCCACCACGCCCAGCTATATTTCTTTTTGGAGCTAGGTCTCACTACGTGCCCCTGGCGGGACTCGAACCGCCATCCCTGGCCCTGGCCGTGGCTTCCTAGGCTGCCACCAACAGGCACACACCACCATGCCCAGCCCTAGAAAATGCTTTGATATCAAATGAAGTGCGTTTCCTTTGTTCATCTTCTTCCAAAAGGATCCTGGTTCTTCCCTGTTCATTCGGTGGATGGATTTTTGAAGGTTGTCAGCTGCTCCCCAACGTCCCCTCAGGATCTCACCGGAGTCCTTTCCGCACAGCGTCTTGTGAACTGGAGAAGCGGTCATGGTCTCTCTGCTCCCAAAAGGCAGCCCTCGCTCCATTCGTCCAAGTTTGCTTTTTCTGCTTCGGTGAATCTGAGCATTTTCTTCAAGTTTGCCAGGTTCCGGGGCTCCTTTCACAAGAGCTCGCTGCTCCGAAATGTGTCCGAAACTACAAGCCAGTGTCCGAGTTACCTGTGGGCTGACGGAGTCGAAGTCTCCGTATCTGATTTCAGGAAGTCTTTATCCCAACGGCTATGATTCTGTCACAAGGAACGTAGTGAATAAAGTCTGACACGGGCTCCACAGGTGAGATGCTGTCCGTGGAGTGGACTCTCTCCTCAACGCTTTATTGATGACAGGAAAACAAACCAGTCTTCGTGGCAAACACACGTGATGATACTAGAGAATTCAGATCAGTTTTTGCAGATGCCTCTTCTCCTAGCATATACTGGTGGGACCTTCCCAGGAGATTAGGGGGCCGCCATCACAGATAAGAACCATCTCTGGTTTCCCAGAGTTGGGCGGGAATAGCTAAAGATGTTCCTCTATCTACGGCAGATCTCTTATCTATTTTCAGCGCCCCCACAACCAAGGATCTCAGAGTGAGTAGGAGAAGGCAGACACCATCCCAAACCATCTGACATGAGGCCGAGACCCACAAAGGAGGCAGCCTGAGTGGAGTGAACTGGGACCCCGAGTCTGTCCATCGCACATCATGGTCCTCTCACTGACCCATGTGATTGGGTCTCTGTGCTCCCACATATCCAGCCCCCCATGTTCTCATCTCTCCTTACCAGACTCTAGCCAGTAGTGCATTAGAGGGGTTGTTGGGAGCCTCAGTGACTTTTTTCAGCAGAGAGCCTGCGGAGGAGGGGGAGGAGCTGCCATGGTGGCCCCAAATCAACTGTGCCTCTTCTGAAAAACCCATAATCCCCTCCACGCCCCTCCCCTCCCCCTCCCCCTACTTCGTATCTCCAACCCAGCCAAAGCCTCCATCCTTGGCAAAGAGGGAGAAGTGGAATAAATGTTAGTTGAGCAGCTACTATGTGCAAGGAAGATATCTGCATGTGTTTGGCTGGAAAATGGCCTGAGGGGAGGGGGGAGGACAGGGCTCTGGGGTGGCAGCACCAACATGTCCTCAAGTCTGTGCGTTGACCTCACCTCCCTGGCAGTGTTGAATCATGCCCCCTCCCTAATTTGTTGAGGTCCAAACTCCAGGTGCCTCCAAGGTGACCTTCTTCGGAGATGGTCGTTGCAAATGTAACCAGCTATGACAGCTCATCCCGGAGCGGGCAGACCCTTGACCATGGGAGAATGATGGGGCGTCAAAGTGGGTCACCCCCTGGAAAAATGGGGAGTCTCTTGCACCCTGTCTTGTGTGTGTTTGTTCTTGGAGTCAAGTGGGGGTGTACAGCTGTGCTGATTGGCACCTTCTGCGTGGCTCTCCTACAGGCCCCCCCACCCCTCCCACCCCTGCCATCTGGCTCTGCCATGGACAGCTCGAATGATCTGCTTGAGCTTCTGGAGAACCCCAAGACTGAGGGATCATATATTTCTGAACCCCGATACCCAGTACCTGGCACGTAAGAAGACTCCAGGGCAGAGCTGCCCTGACCAGACCCGGCTGGTCCAGAATTTCGCCCAAGGTCCCAGAAGATGTCCGGGCCTTCTTATATCCCTCCCGGGAGCCAGCCCACGTGGGTCGGATCCACAAGGATGCTGCTGTTTTACGGCACGTGGGGCTCACGGGGGCGGGGAGGCGGGCCCAGCTCATTGCTTCGCGGTTTATGATGCGGGGAAACATAAGCCTTGTGTCTCTGGGTTGTTAACTTGGCACCTCATCTGCGTGGAGAGCTTGCGCTGGAAGATGCACCCTCCGTGGACTCAGCCGGCTGAGGCACGGACACCTTCCCTCCCGGGACCGGCAGCTTGGCCCTCAGGCTCCAGGGAGCA
>PVHY01027039.1:0-16667 GCA_004024945.1 Uropsilus gracilis
GTGTGTGTGGAGGGGGAGGGATTACCTCTTAATTCTGACTCATACTTCAAGACTAGCCACCCCAGGTTTAGTAGTTTTGGAATACTAGGGTAGCCTCCTGCTGCCAGGTGGAACATTATTTTCCTCCTTAACCCTCGGTTTTTCTAGCACCCGTGGAACCAGTTCTTTGATGCTGAATAAAATATCCCCAATTTTGGTTTCATGAGTAAATTTTGCTTGACCCAGATTTTACAAAGTTGGTTCCAATGCCAGACTATTTCTTAAAATATATATATATATATATATATATATATATTTGCTGACAAAAAGAAAAAGGACTAAATATTAAATCATACCCTTAGTTTCAGGCTGTGTTTTCTATTTTTCTTAGTGGTTTTTCTTCCCTTCTAAAAAATCCTTTCCAACCTATATTAGATTGTTTATCTAAAATTATCTTGTTAGCATCTCTCAGTATGGAGTGGTATCCAGTGCATGCAGAAAACAGTTTGCTTATTTCTCAATTATATCATTTGCCATAGCTTATATTATAGGTTAATTTTCATTATCGTCTTCCATGCATGAATCTTAAATAGATTATAAATATTTAGAGGACTGGAGGAATCAGGTCTAAATTTAATGTTGAATCTTGGGAAAGTAAAATAGTATCCTCACATAGTAAATTTTCACTGAAAGTAAAACTAACAGTGGTAGAGAAAAAAATGATCAGATTCTATATGTGTGCTTCTGGTGTTCTCAGGTCCTCATAAATAGTGAGCTGTTTACATAGTAATCTTTCCTCAATTCTTTCAGCTATGTGTATTTGAACTTTCTTGAATGATGCACATTTAACTAGAAATGTAATGCTTGATAAGGCAAATGATGTGCAATAGAGATGGAAACTCCTGCTTTGTATGCAAAAATTAGGCACAGATAAAAAAACTGCAGACTGGTGCTTTGGTGGTGGGAAGGCTATGGTAGCAGCACTGGAAAAGATGCAGGGAGAGGGAATTCCTAGCTTCCAAAATATAAACAATAATGTAAACCAATGTTACCTCAATTAAGAAAAAGAGAGGGAAAGTTCCATGCTAGATACCATCCAAGTCCTAACATTGTTAGTTGCTTCAAGAATTTTTGGTTTTGGTCTTATATTGTTGCCTCAAATTGATCCTAACATCATCAGTTTGAGTAATTTCAGTTTACTTCATGATCTCATTTTATATCCTCAGGGAAAGACTGTGAAACAATAATCCAAGAGCAAATGCAATTAATTTATTTGCAGGGTGATCTCATATAGAACACTGATAGAACTGGGGAAGTGAGACAGGGAAGAAGCATAGCCAATAGAGGAAGTTACAAGAAACCAGGTACAGCTGTGAGTGACTAAGTTTCGTGTTTTTCTATCAGCTCTGGTTGAGGGAAACTCCCAGGTCTTTTACTCCATGATCAAAGCACATGTAGTGGCCACTCTGGGCAAACAAAACCTTAACACAGAGGACTGCAGGTTCTTGCAATGGAAAGTCATCAATAATTACAGAACTGTGAGTGGCAAGGAGAGTGGGAGGGGCACTGACAACAACTTCTTTAAGCATAAATTAGAATGTATTTTCAACATTCAGTATAATGTATGCCAAGTCGGTATGTCTTTATGTTGAGATATGCTAGTGAGTATGTGTATATTTACCTTTCAACTTTAGAAGATCTCTGTTGAGGAAGTCTAAAATGGGGAAATCTTTAGTCTCGTTTTTTTCCTGAATGTCTAAAACCTTTGATCTGATTCTTTAAAAATAAACTTCTCACTAGCTACCTTGTGTTAGTTACTCAAATAAGCAAACCTATATGAATTTGGATATCCTACAACATATGAAACAGTGTTTTGAATGCATTAGATGCTAAGTATTTAGTGAGTGAAAGGTACAGTGAACTAGGCTCTGCATAGCAAGTATTTTTTCCCACCTTTATCAACAAGGCTCTTTCTATACCACACTGATGTTGGGTTTGGTAAGTGAATTTCCTCAGACCACATCACGGTCACGTTCTAGCCTTCACCACATGATTCAGGGCTTGGTCATGTAACTCTTTGCTCAGTGAGATGTTAGCATATGTGACATAAGCTAAAACGTAAAAATGTGTTTCAAGTCAGGCACGGTGGCTAGTGCCTGAAAGCGTCAGCCTATGAAGCGGCCGGGGCTAGGGATTGTGGTTTGAGTCCCGCCTGGGGCCTGTAGCGAGACCTAGTTCCAAAAAGACAAAAACAGCCAGGTGTGGTGGCGCGTGCCTGTAATCCCACCTACCTGGGAAGCTGAGGCTGGGGATTGCTTGAGTCTGTGGTACACCGGGCAAGGAGAGCCCGCGGTTCCACAGGCAAAAATAGAGAGACCTAGTCTCCAAAAAAACCAAAAAAATGTGTTTCATATTTGGTTGGTCTCTTACAATTCTACATATATATATATGGAAAAAAAATACCTACCAGTTTAGGAGGATAAGAAACATTTGGATTATCCACTTTTCAGCTTAAAACTAAGCCCATGTAAGAATACCCTTGATCAGTCTATCCAAGATACATGAACTAGAATGAATAATTGTTCGTAGCACTGAGCTTTGGGGGTGTTTTATTACCTATAACTGTTGTGACAATAATTAACTGAAACAGAAAGTAAGAAGGCAAACTCTTTAATCATTGGAATAGGGCTATATTTGTTAGATTATAGTTAGATTTCATAAAATATAAAATACAGAAATTGCCTTAATATGCTAATATGTCCCCAATAATTGTAATGTACTTGATGCAAAGTCTATTTAGATATGCATTGTACTAAACAAAGAATTAGAGATGTAGTGAAAAACAACAACAATAAGACTTCTTATTAAAGTGTAAGAAAGAAGGCTAAATAGCACACATCTATATAACATAAAGATACAGCACAGGATATGTTATTCAAATTGAGTCGTTTAAGTCTCAAGTCAGATTTTATAATCTTTTGAAGATTTTTTACTATACCTCAATCTAATTTTGCTCCCACTTTATTCCTTCGGTCATATGTGTGTGTGTGTATATCTCCTATCTCTTTTCTTTGCATTTATTACATCCTATACTCTCTTGTTTATTTGTTCACCTATTTATTATCAGTCTCTAAAATGTAACCTTTATAAAAACAAGGTTTTGTTTGTTTTCATATCTTTATTTGCCAGTATCTACAAATGGTATCTGATGTGTGGTAGGTATCCAATAAATTATTGTTTAAAACGTTGTCTAATAGCTACCAAAATTAGATACTACTTTTGATATTTTAGTTATTCCTTAAATGATTTTTTAAACTTCTAGTTTTGAATTTCTGTTTTTAATGAATTTAATAAAAACACCAGCCTTAATAATAGGATGTTGCTGAACACTCAGTTGAATAGTTCAAGTTGCAATAGATTAGATTTTTGAACAAAGGAACATTTTTTTCTTAGATTCCAGTGAAATGTGTGCAGGGGCTTCAGGTATCTGTCCTTCATCTAAGTGGAACTGCACCCAAATGATAGGGAAATTACCCACAAGCACACTTACCCTTTATTGGATTTTTCTGATCTTGTTATTCATATCCTCTGGCAGCTGGCTTCAAAACAAGCAAGGGAGCACTACATTCCAAATTGCATTTTTAAAATGTGAATATTGTGCCTGTTACTTTATGTTTTATGCATTGTTTGCAAATAGGAAACACGGTCACCTCATATTTTATAGATTTGCTTTGGAGAGTGATTGCAAAGAAAGTTCAATATTAGGGACACAGAAGCCAGCTCTAACATAGTTGAATGCCTGGTTTTCTTCATGCCATGAATTTTCTTAGTAAAGATTATAATTTAAAGTGACATCACGATCATGGACTTTTGTCTCATTACTAAAAATTGTCAAGGATAAACTTTGAGTTGTGCATTTTAATTAATATGTACTTACTCTAGAAGCTATAGGAAGCACTGTATATGACCTGAAATCAAGAACTACACTTTTTCTTTTTCCTTTTTTCTTCAAAATACATCAAGGCAAAAATTGAACTACCTGAATTACCATAAAAGGAATCCAGTCCTAAGTTGCAGACCTTCAGGTAAATATAGCTTTAGGGCTCCATTGACCAAAAATTCTACCACCAGTGCAATCAAATTAAAAGGCTCTTTCACCTATCAGTTAGATTTTATTTTTAAATATAGTTGCCTTGGTGAATACTACTGAAATATTTTCAACAGGTAGCTTATCTTTTTATATGGGTTGTTTTTTGGTCTGTTTCAACTGAAAGTATATGGTTCCCTGACCACTATATTTTATATTTTTCCAATTGTACCTGTTGTTATTGAATGCCCCATTTTATTTCTATTATAATATTTATTATTATACTTTTTTCTTATTCACTCACCAGCATACATTTTTGTTTTCAACTCTGTCACTTCAGTTCATGAAAGATCTGTCTATTGTCTCATCTTTGTGTCTACAACTTCTGAAATGACACCTGATCCATCAAAGAATACCTGATCAATACTTGTGTAATTTTTAGAACAACAAAAAGAAAAGGCCTGTTGAAAATCGGCAAAATATTTAAGCAGAAAACTTTTTTTTAACTTGGCAAATAGTATGCATTTATTAAAGGCATAATTATACTTTTTAAAATTTATTTTGTATTGAGTGCACACACACACATACACACACACACACACACACACACACACATATATATATATATATATATATATATATATATATATATATATATATATATATGTTACATCATTTTCTAACCTGAGGTTCTCCCATCACCTTATCACCCATGAGTCATCTTAATCTTTTGTTAAACAAATAGCTTTTTGAGATACAAAAATGATGGACAAATACATGAAAAGGTGTTCAATGTCATTAATCATTAAATAAAATTTATTATTACTAAAACTTATCAATCATTACATAAATTTTCAAAACACCTAATGAAATTTATGTAAAGTTTAATGCAATTCTACTAGTTTTTAAAAAGCTGTACTGAAACTTCATTTACAACTTAACTGCAGTAACATTGTATTATAACATTATATAAGTTTCAGGAGTTCATTTTTGAGAATAATTCTGTATTTATATATAATATATTAAATTCACTGCCAAAAATCTTCGCTTTACCATACAATTTTTCCCTTTCCCTGATTTACCCATCCCATTCTGGTTGGTAACCATGATTGGTTTCATGATCCCAAAATTTATTTTTTATTTATTTTTACCTATTTATTTGGTCCCTCTATATACCACATATGGTATAAACTTTGAGTTGTGCATTTTGAGTTGTGAAGTTATAGAGTGTTTGTCTTTCTGTTTGGTTTATTTTTCTAAGAATAAGTTCCTGTAAGTTCATCCATGTTGTAAATGGCAAGGTTTCTTATTTTTGGAGCTAAATACTATTTCATTGGGTATATACATTGTATCTGACTATCCACCCCCTTCCCACATTTGTTGCAGCACTATTTACAGTAGTCAAGAGTGGGAAACAAAATAAGTACCTATTAATTGACATGAATAAAGCAGATATGGTAATGATACACAATTGAATACTATCCATATTTTAAAAGGATGAAATCACACCATTGGTACATTTTAAAACGAGGAATTCTGTCATATCTTAATATGACAAAAATATGAAAATATGACAAAAATCAATTTTATTTTCAGTAGTGGAATATTTGTATTCCATCTTTTCCTCTCAAGTTCAAGACTTTTAAAATATGAATAGAGAGAAAAAGTTGCATCTAACAAAATACCCACAGCCAATGACTGCAATGAGACATACATGAAAAAAAAAAAGGGGTCAGAAGACACACAGATAGCTGGGGTGCTGGGTGCACGAAACTCAATGTAGGTGGATCAGGAAGATACACACCATTCCCCTGTTCCTTTCACCCTCTCTGTGCTCCCATCCCTCAGTTCTGTAAATTGCAGTCTCAAGACTCATACCCGCAAACTTCATTGTAGGACTACCCTTGTGTTACTGAAGCTTCTCTGTTTACACCCCCTAGAGAAGTGTGTGAGAAAGTTTACATCTTCTAGAACAGAGCTTGATCAATGAGCAGGAAAACCCAACTACATCTTCCTGTGTCAAGGAAAATTCTTGAGGTACAACTTACACTCCACTGCTCTCTGAATGATCAGGTAAAGACTGGAGTTTCTCCTGAAACTCCATCCTTGCTTGACTTTGTTTCTTTTCTCTACTCCCTAATAGCTTAATGTAAAAACACTTTCTTACAAAGCCACTTGCATGTGAATTATTACTCAGTTTCTTGGAACTTTACCTAAGGCAAATGTGTACAGAATAATGGGTCTGGCTTCCTGAGGTGGCAGAGTGTAGAAATTCTTCCATTCCAACTTATGGGACACTTCTACATTCTGAGCAAGAAACAATATCATTGCTTCTAAATAAATTTAATGTCAGGTGCTCATGACAACTCTAACGGTACCTCTAGTTGAATAAATTACCAATGAGACTGGTAAAAGATTAAGGAAATTCATCCTAACCTCAGCAGAGTTTGCCCCAAGGATTGTGGTGGAGACAGCAAGAGCACTTAACTTCGGACACAACATAAGATCATATAAAGTTGACGGAAACTGAAGTCATGGAGGCAGGGCCATCTTTCTTAACTTTCAACTACAATACCTCAATGTTTTACTCTAAGTAATAGTAGACAGTGGACTAGACCCAGCCAGTCTTCCAGATTCAAGTAGGGATATATGAGTATGCTCCCTATAGGTTCTTGGACATATCAGTGAATGCAGACCATAGGGTAAGTGAGTTTAGTTAGGTTTTATTCCTCCTTCAACCTGCATAGCCAACACTTAGGGTACTGTGTCTTCCCCATGATTACTTACACACTTGCACAGTGGGTGTGCAAGTGTGTAAGTGTGCAAACCTGAGCCTAGGAGAGTGGGGATAAAGGGGTGCAGAGAGTACACCATAGAGAGTATGCCTATGAACATGACAGAATGAGAGAGAGCACCAGCCCAGAGATAAAGAGTGAGATTCCTGGGGGCCTGGGGGGGGGGGGCTTGTGCTGCCTGTGCCACCTCATGACTCCTCCCCCCATAGGTACTGGCACTGCCCTGGTTTTGCTGGCCCTGCCTGGTGTGTCTGTGTAACTGCTAAAACCAATGAAGACCCTATGCAGATTAGTGAACCTGAAGCTTGCCCCTACAATTAGTGAAGCAGATTGGTTGCATTACAATTGGTGATGAGGATGGGATGGTTTCTCAAAAGAAGTATCACATTTCCCATGAAAGTTGAGACTGAAATACTGAAGCTTTATATTTCAAACAATAAATCAGGACAACACAGGAAGCAGTCAGCTAACCACAAAGCCATGCCAATCTTGCCTATTTGAGTCCATCTGCTTTTTCTCTTGTACTTACTCAGATCTATCTTTCAATGGATGAATTCATCATTATCTCATAGTTAAACCAGAGTAGTGGTCTCCATCCATTTTCCTGCCTTTTTATTTTCTCCCCTCTAACACACACTTCATATTATGAGTACAATTATCTAATTATAACACTTTGAGATCAGTGGCATGGTAGGCATATTTTCCTAACTTTTGTAATAGGTACCACAGCAAAAGTTTGTCATTTGACTGCAAAACATCTTAATTTATTGTAAAAATAAAAGGATCACAGCTCTTCCCTGCCACAGTCATTTTTCTCCCATTCACTGCAGACATATGTTATAGAGTAGTAAGATTGTAACAATGTCAAGACTCAACATTGCCTATTTTAACTTCCTGCTCCCCTAGCAAAAAAAACCTCACAATTCATAGGGTTCTTATTCAGTTTCCATTACCTTTTGTAGTTGTTGCTTTGCAGCCAATGGGGGGTGATGATAGTGATTTGCCTGCAGCTGGTGAGGCTCATAGGGAAATAGAAAAATCCATGCAGATTAATCTCCAGAAAAGGTCTGCTTTTCTTTTCTCCTTTTCCCAGCCCTGTTCTGCAGTATTGATCCTACCTTTATCCCTTTCACAAAGCCCTGCAATAACCTGCCTCCCTTTACTCATGGCCCTGGCTTTGTGGTGGGATTTATTATGAACTGGTTTAGAGACCTTAAACAGTCTATAATCTTGGCCGGGCTCAAGCCCAGCCAGCCAAACCTGAAATCCTGCTAAATGAAGTGTGATAAGTGCATGCTTATTTAGTGGTGACGGTGACAGCTGGGATGATGATGTATCTCTACCAATCGCAAAAACAGGACATTCATTTGGTAATAGCCTTCATCTCCTGTCTCCTCTCAGATTCACTGTCTAACATCTAAAATTTTCTCTTTTCAGAGACAATTATTCCAGCAGTGGAACGAAACCCCCACATATCCAGAATCACCTACATAAAAGCATCTTCAGTCCTGGGGATGACAAGATAAGGGAGCAAGTTAGTATATTTGTCTCCTTGTCAAAGAGTGAGAAGGTATCACTGAGGCAGGACCCACGGGAGCCCATTATCCCAGCCTGAAATGACAGACAAAAGTAAGCATTCTGCACCAAGTTCATTATGGAAATGATGAAAAACAACAACTTTAGAATTATCATTCTTTTAATTGGCCCAATGAAATTGTGTACTCCCTCTTCTCCTTTGGGTTTTCTTGTTAATGATTCCTATCTACATTTGTCCTTCAATATTAGAAAGAACTGCTATTAAAATACAGACAGAAAACCTCCAAAAGTTAAATTGGGATGCTGTGGTTCCCTTATGCCCAGAATTATGTATTGGTATCTCTTTGTGGTTTGAGTTTGCATTTCCCTGATGACTAAAGATATTGAGTGTCTTTTCATGTGCTTATTGGTCATTTGCATATCTTCTTTATTGAAGTCTCTATTCAAATTTTTGTCCTTATTTTTTACTTTGTGTGTCTTTGTATTGAACTGTAAGAGATCTTTACACATTCTGAACACAAATCCTTGCTTGATATATATGGGTGCTGCAAATATTCCTTATTGTGTGACTTGCCTTTTATTCCTTTAATGCTATATTTAAAATTTTTTTCTTAATTGGTATAGTTCAATTGGATCAATTTTTCTCTTTGATTCTTGTATTATTCTATATTATAAGCAAATTTTGCTTCCTGAAAATTCACAAAGGCTTTCTCTTGAAACTTAATGACTTAAGTTTGGACTTATGAAAATGATTGATTTTGAGTTACTTCCTATATATTGTGCCAGGTAATGACCAACACTGGCAATGTTGTTGTTATAGTTATTATTATTATTGTTATATAATTATGAAGATGATTCAGCATTATTAGTTGAAAAGAATTTCCTTTGCCCATATATTTGCTTTGGTAATTTTGTCATAAATCAATTTACTGTATTGATGTGATTTCTATTCCATTCCATTGGTCTACATATCTATGTTTCACTAATACCAATGTGTCTTAAGCACTGATGCTTGAAATTCAGTTAGACCAGATTGTGAAACTTTATTTGACACCATAATCACTTTCCTTCAATGGCTCTTGCATGTGTATTTAATATGTATGTTTAATACATGTGTTATATATATATATATGTTTCATGTAAGTAATACATATTATTACATTTGTGATAGATTAAATAGCTCCTCACCTTAAATATCAAAATTTACCTTTCTAGTTCTCCAGTCTTTGAGAGTCTTATTGTATTTGAGCAATAAGACTAACTTGTGATGATTAAAAAATATTTTCCTCTTAGTTTATGTATTTACTTTTTTTTTTCAACCTAGGACCTTTTAAAGACACTATCTTAAAGTGAAAATTTAGCTTTCTCAATAATAATCTTGAACACCATATAGGTTTCCTTTAATATAAAGGCTTGAGATACTAGTATGCAATTTGGTTCCCTTTAAAACAATGTTCCTCAAATAATTGTGCTTACATGACTAGTGACATTAGAGAGACTTTTAGATCATATGTATACATTGTGTTTAAATATTCATAGCTGTACATGTTAAATCAACCCATAGTTTTACAGATATTATGGTTTAATAAGAGTTACTTAGTGAGTCAATATGCTGAAAAATATTGATGACATAGCTTTGTGATTTGTGTATGTGTGTGTGTGTATATATATATATATATATATATATATGCACACATCTCAGAAGTGTTACCTACATATGTATCAAAAGTATATATGTATGCATGCATTCATGTGTGTGTATACCAAAGTGATGGGACAGTGATGTGCAAATTGCTGTTTGAGTAATACTAACCTGAACACAAAGGCAAGTAATCACTGCACATTTGCCATGGTAAGCAAGAAGTGAGGTTAAGTTTCCTATTCCTACCCTATAAAAGGTGCATATGTGTTGCTGGCACCCTTCTGTTCCAACCCAACCCCCATTCGGTTAGTGCCCACACTTCTCTGCTTTGGGGAAGTTCACTGTTAAGACTAACTTCTTACCTTATCCTACCTGGCTCTATTCAATCACTTAAAATTTCACTTGAGAATGAAGACATCATAGGAAAATAATTTTTTTTTCAAGGTTTGATTCTAGATAATCTGTTCTAGTCAGATTCAAAAAATCTATGGGTTCTTTTATGACGTAAGTCAACCTGTTTGTTCGTTCTACTTCCTTCTTCCCCTGTATGCTGCATACTAGTTTGTCATTCATAAAAACTCTTCCTGGATCATTAAATTTTATGGAAAGAGGGTTCCCCATGCAGGATGCTTTTAAAGTTAAGCTAAAAGCTCCATTAATGTCCTCTTATCTTTGTAAGCTCGAGGCAGAAAGAGTTCTTTTTTTTCTCATTATAGCAATTATTTTCTTTCTGCCTTTAAATATATCTGGAGATTTCAAATCATGGAAGCAATTTAGCTATCAAAATTGCTGTAATATAAAAATAATTTAAATTCAAACCAATCGACTAAAAAGTGATGGATAAAGCAGCTCAGAAAAGTCTACATCACGCGTCAGACCAAGCAATCTTCATTCCTTGAAAAGACTTATCGTCTACATCATTAAATTTTTATTCCTATCACTACAAGTTTGTTTGACCTATGGGAATCTTTTATTGCCACATATTATATTTTAAAAAATTTTAAAACTTGTACTGAGTTGCAATGTGTATGTGTCAAAATGCACAAGTCTTAGGTGAATCACCTGATATATAAATACAGATGTCTACTCTTGTGTAATAATTAAATGAATCAAGATATAAGAGAGTTTCAGCAGCCTGATAGGTTCTCTTTTGTCTTCTCTCACTCAATACCTTCCATTAGACATCCATTTTTCTGATAGCTATTATCACATGTTTGTTTCTTTTTCTAATTAATATATGGGTTAATACCATACACATTTACACTGGTTTGCCTTCATGAAAGATATATCTGTGAGCAGATACATGCTTCTGACTAGAATGTACTGGCTATTCTATTCCACTGTTGTTCAGCAGACCTTGATGAATATATTATATCGTTATAACTGATATGGGCATTCTTTTGTATATGAATGGTGGACATGTGTGGACATGTGTAATCACTTCTGTTTGTTATACACTTAGAGGTGGTATAGAGCAAATGTTCAGAGTTATAAGATACTGCGAAATAATTTTTCCAAAATGATTGTACACATATATAATCCAATGAGCAATACAATGTGTGAATTCTACTTATTGAACACTTACTAGCATCATTTTTGTTTCCATTCTAATGGTTATATAAAGACATTCTGGTGTTTTAATTAGCATCTCATGAAAACTAGAAGACAGTAAGCAAACATATACCTTTGTGAAATAGTCAAGACTTTTGCTCTTTCTAAATATAAAATACTCTAATTTCTTAATATTTTTTTATACTAGATCTTGCTATTTTTACCCATGGAACTGCAGGCTCACATTGCCCAGGGTACCACAGACTCAAGCAATCCCCAGGCTCAGCTTCCCAGATAGCTGGGATTACAGGCATGCGCCACCACACCCAGCTATTTTTGGGATAGGTCTCGCTGTGTTGCCCCAAGTGGGAATCGAACCGCAATCCCTAGCCCCAGCCACATCATAGGCTGAAGCTTACAGGCACGTACCACCGTGCCCGACTTGCTTTCCTAATAATTGATGACAGGAGGAATATCTATCTAATCTATCTATCTATCTATCTATCTATCTATCTATCTACGTATATAAGTATTATATATACATATATACTTGTTTTTGAATTGTATTTAAATTTCTTACTGAATTTTTAAATTTTTTATTAAAATATGTCCAGGTGTATGACATTTTAATGTTATTCAATATTATGTTTTGATGACAGAAATATTTTATTGACTCAATGTTGGCTAAATGTACCATATATTTTACTTACAATTATTTTTTTTAATGCATACTGTTGACAAAAATCATTGCCTACTACAATGTTAAAAAATATTTTCCTAAATTTTCTTTTATAGTAGTACTATCCAATATGGTAGCTACTAGTCAGAAATGGTTGTTGATAACAAGAAATGTGGTCATCTGAACTGTGTTACAAATATAGAATACTGAATTTTGAAAGTTAATTGAAAAAATGGTGTAATTTATCTCATTAAGAATTTTTTTATACTTTATGTTAAAATGATAATACTTCAGGTATATTGGTATAACTGAAAGTATAGTTAGAGTTGATTTTACTTGTTTGTTTTGAATATATAATATATGGCATTCAGATAATTATTGCAATCAAGAAAATGTGTAACTATCATGTAGAGAGACATATAAATAAATGGAATTAAACTGAGAGTTCTGAAATAACCTTCATTTGTATAGTCAATTGTTTTTTGCAAGAGTACCACAATAATTCAAAGTGAAAAGAATAGTCTTTTCAACAAATAGTCCTGAGAAACTGTATGATACATTCAAAATCACAAAGTTGTACCTTATTCTCATACCATATATGAAAATTAGTGTAAGGTGGATCAAAGCCCTAAATATAAGAACTGGGGCTATTAAAACTCTTAGAAAAAAGCATGTTACTTTGTGGTAGATATCATTTAGGATACCAAAGGTAAAATAGGCAAAAGAAAAAATATATTAGTTGGACTTCATTAAAATTTAGAATGTTAGAACGTTTGTGCTAAGCAGACAACAAACAGAATGATAAATGAAATATTTGCAAATCATGATTTTGATAAAAATTCATATCTAGAATATATAAATAATTTTTACAATTCAACAACAGGTAATCCAATTTAAAATGTACAAAAAAATTAAGTAGACATTTCTTTTAAAAAGACATACAAGTTCCCTATAAGTACATAAAAGTATGTTGAATATTATTATCCATCAATGAAATATAAATCAAATTCACAATTATTGCTTTTACACAGACTAGGATGATAGAATTTAAAAAGACAGATAATGTGTTAATGAGGATAATGGAAAATCAGAGCACTGTTAGCTGGAATGCAAAATGGTTTAGGCTCAGGAGAAAGATATCTTGTAGTTCTTCAAAACCTTTAAGCAAAGAGTTAGAATAGATCCAGAATTTTCACTCCAAGGTATGCACTTAAGGAACATACGTTCACACCAAAATTTGTACATAAATGTTCCGGCAGCATGATTCACAGTAAACAAAAGAAAAAGCTCAAATATTCTACTTAGGAATGGAAAAACAAAATGGTGTACTCATAAAACGGAATATTAACTCATCATAATAAAAGAACGAGGCAATGATGCAAGCTACAATGACTGGACTTGAAAACATTCTCAATGGAATAAGGTCATCAAAGATCACTTATTCTATTCCATTTATATAAAATGTTTATAACATAAATCTATAGAAATAGAGAATAGATGGACAGTTTCCATAGTTGTAGAGAAATTGAGGGGGAATGGAAAGTGACTAATGGTGGTATAGAGTAGTTTTGAAGTTTTAAAGATTACTGTGTCAATTAATATAAAGAAGTGACAAAGTCAATATACAAAAACCTGTTGAGTTCCTGTATGCAAACAACAAAATCACGATGCATATTATGGCTTTTATATGATGAGGAAAGTAAATGCTTTTTTCATTTGTGACAAAAACTGCCACTTTATTATTGCCACATTGAGAGGCACTTGAGAAAATGCACTGATCTGGAGTATATAATTTAATTATTTTTGGTTAACCCATACACCTTGGTTATATATTCATAACCAAGGTATTGAATATCCCTAATAGTCCTGAAATTCCCTGTTCCACTTCCTCATAAATCACCTTATACTTGCACAGGAGCAAACACTGTTTTTATAGCTAAGAAGATAAATTAGTTTTGTCTCTTCTTGAGTTTGCTATAAATGCAGTCATACAAAACACATACTTTTGCATGTGTTTTTTTTGTTCAGCATATGCTTTAGTTTCTTTTCAACAGAGGTAACAGTGGTATTACATTATCACCACCTGTTGATTCTGTTTGGGAGAAATATTTCACTGAATTTTTCTAATGAAATGTGCTTATTTATTCTTTGGTGCATATATAACTTTTGTGTTCTTGTGACTCTTTATTGGGAACATCAACGTACAACTTATTTTGTGCACACATTTATTTATCTACTAGAAGTGGGTTATCTAAATCATGAGGTAGATAATCTTAAATTTTATTAGTGATTATTAAACTAGTTTCCAAAATTTACGCTTTGACTGGCAATGCATGACATTCACAAATAGTCCACATATCAATATTTCATAATTTTTCAGTATTTGACATTTATGTGTATTTTGTCAATTTATGAGGTCTTACATTTCCCCCATCATTATGGTAACTAATGATATTTTAATACTGATTTGTAAAAATTATTTATTTATTTATGGTATGAGTTCTTCATTTTATATAAGCATTGCATTGTTTGTTTGAGAACATGATTTTTCTTTTTATTTTCACAACAGTATCTTTTTGATTAGCAGGAGATGACAATTTTCATAAAACCTTATTTGTAAATTCATTTTTCCCATGGTTAATAATTTCATAACTTTTCTAGGAAGTATTTGCTTACTCTTTTTCTATTATTACCTAACAACTTATTTTTTGCATTTGGTATGAGATGATGCATGTTTCTTATATAAGATATAATTATTATAACATTATTTCTCTGAGAAAAAAAATCCCATTAAGTTGAATAGATATTTCACTCTAATTCTGAGCTTTCTATTTTATTCCATTGTATACCTATCTTTTCTCACTAAAAAAAAATTCACACTGCAAAATTTTCTGCCTCTTATGTAACATGATTTCAGGTATACTAATTTTAACTTTTTCCTTCAAAATTGTTTTGCTACTGTAGATGTTATGTTAATTTTACACTCATCGATTTCCATGGGAAACACTCTTAAGATTATAATTGGAAATATTTTGTATCTATAGATCAGCTTAGGGAGAACTGATAACTTAGCAATTTGAATATTTGAATCTATAAGCATAGTATATCTGATTATTATTTTGGCCTTTAATTTCTCAAAGCAAGATTCTTCATTTCCATGGTAGATGCCTTACATGTCATACATTAAATTTATTCCTAAAATGTGATAGTTGACTACATGAATGGCATTATTTTAAATTATATTATCAACTGAAGAAGTTATCTTCTATTCCTAACCTGCTGAGAAGTTTAATTATGCATGGGTGTCAAATTTTATGAACTGACTTTCTGTATCTATTGAGATGATCATATTTTTATGTTAATCTAACATGTGTCATTGTTTTTCAGTGCTAAATCAACTTTGCATTCCTTAAATGAATTCCTACTTGGTCAAAGTTTATATATTTTGAATTCAATGTACCCAAACTTTGGAAAGAATATTTGTGTCTGGTTTAATGGAAGAGATTAATGTGCAATTCATGCTTTAGTATTTGGGTTATGCTGGTCTCATAAAATGGGAATATTGTCAGTATTTGTCACCACTAGCTATAACAGTTGTGTGTAGATAGATAGATAGATAGATAGATAGATAGATAGATAGATAGATAGATAGATAGATAGATAGAGAGAGAGAGAGAGAGAGAGAGAAAGAGAGAAAGAGAGAGAGAGATAGGTGGATGAATTTTGAGAAGACAAATTGGAGGAAAATATCCTATGATTACATGTACAATAGCATTAGATATAAATTTTAACAATTTATATTTAATTTAAGTACACTGTTTGTTATTTTTAATGTTTCCATTTGAAGATCCATTCATGAATAAAGTATAAAATTGTATATACTAGATCAACAATTTGATTTTCACTTCTTGCATTTCATGGGTGCAGTCTATAAACTATATAGAAAAATTATTCTCATTTCAGCATTATTATAATCCAATATCATGACTCTTTATAGTTTAATCTCAATTAGGAAAAATGTATTTGAAAAATAGTGAAACCCTATTCTTCAAGGAATGAAGAAAAAATTATAAAGTAGCTTTTCTAAATACTACAAAGTCTTGAGAAAGATGTTTCCCAGCATAGATCTTGCCTAATGCTACCTAAAGTCAAATTTAAAAGTATTGCATTATGAGTATTATCTAGCTGAAAACATCAGATATCACTGATTATGATGTGATTTACTACACAGATGGTTAAAGGAGACAAAGAATTTCCTTTGGAATCTAGTTTTGACTATATATATTTGATCTACAACAAGTTCCTGTTAAATACTCTCAGCCTGACTGTCTGCCTCAACTACTCCTGGAAATCCCAGCAGCCTCATCTATTGCTGTCCAGGAGCGCAAGTGTGTACCC
>PVHY01027040.1:0-16657 GCA_004024945.1 Uropsilus gracilis
TCTCTCCTCTTCTCTCTTCTCTCCACCTTTCTCTCCCCCTCTCCTCCTTTCCCCCACCTCCTCCTCTCCCTGTCCTCCTCCTGCCCCCCCTTGCTCCCCTTCTCCCTTTCCCTCTCCCTCACTGGCACTGTGTGCACCAAGGGTTGAGCAAGGGAGCAGACAGCTATTCATTTTGTTTGCTTTTCCAAATGAGTCGCATCAGGCAATGACTGTTTTACTGGGGGATGTATTCTATAAGGTGGAGTGGGAGCTGGGGCAGGTCTCATTAAGCTCATGGTGTTGATTTGTGGAAGTTACTTAACATGGAGGTGGCACTGCTCAGTTACTGTACTAGGGGTGTAATGGTACTGTAATTATAACACATCATATTCTTAACTGGGAGTGGGGGGGCAGGAAGAGAAGGACCAGTGAAGGAGAAGAAATCAAGGAAATGTCATCCACAAGCCATGGTTAAGTAATGTTAAGGCTGTGAATCAAAACAGACAGGAGATGGGCTGTCTCCTGGGGGCTGGGGTGGGGGTGCTCTCTGCTGATTATGGAGGTTTCTGCTCATTTCCTGAGGTAATGGCCCTGCAGACTTTCCTCAGCAGGAAAAGTGGGGTGAGTTAAGGATAGAGTGTCAGCCTGAACCTGGCATCCACTGCTTCTGTTGTGTATTGCAGTCTTAGTGTTGCTTAAGCTTGTTTCTCTTATTCCAGTTGTTAGGTGGCTTCTGCTGAGATCTGTGTAGTTTAGTGGTTGTAAAGAAAGCAACATTAATAATCGCTGTATAACCCCAATAAAAATCTTGTAGTACAGTTAGCAGCTTTTCTTAGGACATTTTAATGTTAAGTTTTCAATGATAATAGACTTTGAGTTTCTGTATGATTATGTAGTCTTTTTGATTAGAATTAAGTCTTGGGTTTTAATCAATATTTAAATAAATAGGTGTAATTTTTTAATCTCATGATCATTGGAATTTATGCTTATTGGTTTCTATTGTAATTCTTGTAAATATTTGTTGTTTAGGTGACAAACACATTTCTTAAAAAATGCTGTATTCACCAGTGACACTTTGTGTAAGCTTTCAATTCCTTCTCAATGCACTGTTTGGACTTTGCCCTTGTGTATAGAGTTTTGGGGTGAACATGGAGAAGATAGGATTTGGAGAACTTTGGGGCCTCTTGTAAAAAACATAAGGTTAATGCTGGAAACTCTCAAACTGACTTGGAACCGCATTGTTAGCAGTAGCAGAGACTATGCCATTTAAAAGGTATGATGTGTTCTTCCCAGTGTAGAGGATCTTCTTTCAGAAGAGTGAAATGTAAATTCCCCCATACCTCTCCCCATCTAGGTTAACCCCTAAAATTAAGCAGTATATATTCTTTATTTTAAGGGAAATCACTCACATTAGTGTCTTTTAAAAATAAGTTGGATTTTTATACTTTCCATGGAAAGAGTAGAAGACCATAGTGATTCCTCAGTGGGGCTGAGTTCCTTGACTTATTTTTTTGCGTGCTAAGTCTTCATTTTGCCACTCTCTCTTTTAGCTTCTTGCTCGGATTGAACGTATGGAAAGGCGGATGCAGCTGGTAAAGAAGGATAACGAGAAAGAAAGGCATAAGCTGTTTCAGGGCTATGAAGCTGAAGAGAGAGAGGAAACGGAGTTATCTGAGAAAATTAAACTGGAGTGCCAGCCAGAGCTTGAAACATCCCAGACTCTGCCTACCAAGCCTTTCTCATGTGGGCGGAGTGGAAAGGGACACAAAAGGTGTGCTGATAACTTGGTTACTCTGGACATGATGAGGACACTTGTTTATAGTGCCTGAGAGTTGAGGGTTGGGACTTAAGAATTAGTTTTAATGCAACCGTATTCTGAATTGTCTGTGCTGAGAAACTCTATAAACAGTCCTGTGTAGGCTATAAAAGTCTCTTAGGAACATTTTGGTCACAGTAGTAATTGCAGAATGTTGAGTACATCATAAAGAGAATGGGCAGCAAATGTGACAGCTGAGTTTCTTAAAACTATAGCAGTTCACTTCAAATTAGGAAGTGTTAAATTCCTTCCTTGTATTAGGCATTGGTAAACATAAAAAAGTAAGCTCTAACTGTTCTTGGACTCCAGAAAAGCAGTCTAACTGTAAAGGGTGGCATACATTTTGAGACCCAGAATTCAGCTGCAATAAAATATGTAGATAGCAGTGATAAAAACTAAGTTTTGTAAGATTCAGGGCTATTAAGAATATTCTGAGCTAGAATGAAACTAAGGAGAAGATGGAGCTTGAAAAAGAAGTGTAGAATTTAGATTGGTAGAGAGGAAAGGAGATGGCATTCTAGGAATGTAGGGGAAGGGAGGGGAGAGAGGAGAAAAAAGAAATAGATTGTAGCTAAGGTAGAGTGGGGTAGGGGAGAAAATAAGAAACTTACCTCTGATTGACAGGAATGAAGTAGGCCATAGGGTAGTGCACCTGGTATTCGTGAAAGGATATTGAATAAAATGGGAATTTTATTTAGATTTAGTAGGCAGCAGGATACATGAATGTTCAACACACATTCACTAAGGGCCTCATATATATCTTAAGCATGAGATATTGCAGTACCTGAATACTGATCATTGTGAGGCATGGGAGCTAGCTTGTTCTCTTTCCTGCAAATGTAATCAAACTGTTTTATTCAAGAGTTAATAAACTGTCATGTTTTCTTCCCTGTCTACTAGGAAATCCCCATTTGGAAGTACAGAAAGAAAGATTCCTGTTAAAAAGCTGGCTCCTGAATTTTCAAAAGTCAAAACAAAAACTCCTAAGCACTCTCCCATTAAAGAGGAACCCTGTGGTTCCTTATCTGAAACTGTTTGTAAACGTGAATTGAGGAGCCAGGAAACTCCAGAAAAGCCCCGGTCTTCAGTGGACACCCCACCAAGACTCTCTACTCCCCAGAAGGGACCCAGCACCCATCCCAAGGAGAAAACCTTCTCAAGTGAGATAGAAGATTTGCCGTACCTTTCCACCACAGAAATGTATTTGTGTCGTTGGCACCAGCCTCCCCCATCACCGTTACCATTACGGGAATCCTCTCCAAAGAAGGAGGAGACTGTAGCAAGTAAGGCATAGAGAACACTTGCTCTTATACCCTAGTGGTGGCGGTCAAGCTAACAAGTGTGAAAATGCCTTTGGCATTTTTAAAAAAGTGCAATCAATAAAGCAGAGTTCTGTCAAGAATGAGTAAGTTAACAGCCAGAGACAGACACTGTGCAGGCATTGCAAATAGATGGAATTACAGCAAAATGTGCTCAATGTATTTGCCTGCTTACAACACTGGGAGATGTGTTTGCCAGTAAGTTGCTCATCACCAGAGCACCAGACTTGGGGTGTAATCTCCGGCAACTTGCATGCCCTCTGAAAGAAGGGTTTTCTGTGCTGTGAAATGCATAGAACTTATACTTTGCCATACACGACTGTTCCTGCAATTGATATTGTGTGAAACCTGGGAGGGTGGTCTTTGGGTGTTCTCAGGGGCCAATGGTAATTTTTGGGTTGGGGAGCCAGCTTGGGGTGTGGAATTTCACCTGGGCCTCCGCTCTTTAACTATATAAACATTTATCTGTATCTCTATGTCCCGGTCTGGGGGGCAGGAGGAATCTGCCAAAGACCAACAGTCTTTATCTTACTATACTTCACAAAGGTTCTAAATGTGAAGAGTTCACTTGGATTGCAGTAGCCCATTGGTTGTTCATATATTTAAATAAAATGGTCTACAAACTATTTTTCAAACAATAAGGACTATCTTGGGATATCTGAGCTGCTTGGGGAGGGTATGGTGTGTGGGACCTTGTTCTTCATTCCCTTTATTTCTTTGTGGCTTCCGTACAGAGATGCTCCCCTATGTCCTACATCAATCAGTAACTGGAATGCACTTTTAATCCTGTAATGTTAGTCTATGACAGTTGCTGTGGGTGCTCTGGGGTGATGGTGGGGGAAGCCTTCTTGGATAGAACTGCCACCCTGAGTTTTTACCACCGTGTCTTGCCCCAGCAGGGATGGGGATGGGAATCCATTCCAGGGAGACAAGAACATTCTCCAGGCTTTGTTTGGCTGTTCTGGTGACAAAATTAAGTGGGGAAGATAGATTACTCTTAATAATCTAAAATTCATTAGGCCTCACACTTGAGTACATGAGAAAGATCAGGATCCTGATCTAGGTTCAGGCTTTTTGTCGGTTCAGTCAGTTGAACAGGTTCTTCCTTAATGGTTAACCTTCTTGCTGCCATGGCAATGCTGTGTAACAACCTAAGAGCAACTGTGAAGAAGCTTCCCATCCAGGATTGGGAAATGGCTTGGTCCAGAGCTGTTATGTGCGACTGGCTATTTTTGAAAACCCTATCTGCCCTAGTACAGAAAATAACAAACACCTCTGAGATTTTGGGCATAGCAGTACAGAAAGAGTCTGACTGGGGGGACCCCAGCCCTTTGAGGAGCCTGAGTTGTGAGTAAACGTGAGTCCTTATTCTTGAAGCCCCTGTCTCAAGCGGAAGTCTCACTGGCTTGTTCTAAGGAAGCCAAAGTCTTTGTGCATGTTGTTCAGGCTGGACCAGCAAGTTAGTTTGTTTGGAGGGAGGAGGGAGCTGTTTAAGAAGACTACATATGTAAGTTTTGAGAACACTGATCTTTTATTTGAAAAATAGGGTCAACTTTTACTCACCTGCCATGTTCTGAGTTTAAGGTTTGATATCCTTGGCCATCAACTGTTGCAGGGAAACCACCCTAAATAATGAAGAAAAGAAGTCGTCTCAGTGTAAAAAAAAAAAGTGGTGGGCTTATTTTCTTTTCTTTTGTCTGTTGTTCCCTCTTCCCCTCCCCCAGAGAGAAATTCTCAAAAGAACAACTCAAAAAAAAAAAAAAAAAAAAAAAATGGCTTCCTAGTGAGAACTTCAGTGATGATCCTTTCCTCCATTTTGGGTATGGGCTTTTTTTCTTTTTACACTGAGATGATTCTTCTTTCCTGCATTATTTAGGGTGTCTGATGCCATCAAGTGTTGCAGGAGAAACTTCAGTCTTGGCTGGTGAGTAGAATAGGAACTGTGCTGGCTGGGCCTTGGGTGGGGGTTGGTGGGATGGTGGATGGTTGGGAGCTGCATTTCCCCATCAGTTGGATGTGGGAGAGTGAGATTCCTTGGTGATGATTACAAATTTCAGTTGTTTTTCAGGAACTGCAATAGCATCCGTTATATGAATTGTCAGGTATTGGTTTAGGGTTTTTTTTGTGATCCTGTGTTCAGTAGACTGCAATGGCTTTTTAGGTTCTTTTATACCGTACGTAGTAAGGACAATGAACATGGCTTCAGGTGAGGCCATAGAATGGATTCCTATCACTTGGTAATTTTATCTGGGGAGAGATTTCTTGTCCTAGTGAAATTGCAAGAGGGCTATGTGACTTTGGATTTAAGGATGGTTCCACCCCCCTCCCTTTCTTTTTCTTTCTTTTATTTTTTCCAGTTCCTTCTTGGAGGGACCACTCAGTAGAACCTCTAAGGGACCCAACTCCATCAGACCTTTTGGAGGTAGGTACCTAAGAGCTCTCAGTGGAAGGGAGAGAATAGAAATGTACCTGTATCTCAAACATATCATAGTAACTATATGGATGGGATAAAAAGAATTCTAAAACCTGAAGGGAACTTGGGGAGATTATGTAACTTGATTACTTTGTCATATGTAAATGAGAAAACTGAAGTCCAGATTGGTTAAATGATTTATGTGAAGATAACAGCTATGGAGTGTTCAAAGGAAAACTAAATTTCATGCTAAGTACCAAAGTTAGCGTACCACCCAGCAACAAAATGATATACTCTAAGCTAGTTGACTCTTAAGCTTGGTGTTAAATTAAACCAGACTCTTAGAAAGTATGGAGGTAGGAAGGATTTTGTAAGGTCTGAAGGGTCTCAGGGTTGTTTCAACTTGATGTGACTTTTGCCTTGGAAAGGTAGAAATGATTTTGAAATTTGGAGAGTCTATAAGGAGTGAGGGGTGGGGAAAGGTGTATATATTTTGTCGATTTTGTTGTCAGGAGATTCCCACAATAGTCATAGGAACTCAAAGACTCAAGGCTTGAAGATGAAAGATTTTATATTCCCAGAAGCTGGAAATGAGGTATATATGCATATTACATGGGGATAAATAGCTTATCAACTGTTATTCTTTACACAGAATCTGGATGACAGTGTGTTTTCAAAGCGACATGCAAAACTGGAGCTGGATGAGAAGAGAAGGAAAAGGTGAGACTAGAGATAACTTGTCCTGGGGGTTACTGAGCCCTGGGATCTTAACCTCTCATCTGTGATGTAAAGAATCCTCCTGGAACTCTGTTAACACTCTTAAAAGGATTGGCTTCCCAGTTGATTATCTTTGTTTGAAGAGACCAAATGCTTGGTCTCCTTTTTCTTCTCCAACGCATGATCTAAACTGGTAGTCATAAACAGCTTTTCCTTAAGCAAGCATGCATCTATAATGCCTACTCCCCTCTTTTCCCCCCTCACAAGCCCTGATCAAGAAGAGTCAGCAAAGATCTCCTTAGTTTCTGGATTGTATGAATTGCTTTTATAAAGCAAATTTTCTGTAATGCTGGGTTTGTCTGTTTTGTTTTGTCTGACTTGTTTTTACCAGATGGGATATTCAGAGGATCAGGGAACAAAGAATTTTACAGCGACTGCAGCTCAGAATGTATAAAAAGAAAGGAATTCAGGAATCTGAGCCTGAGGTTACCTCATTTTTCCCTGAGCCAGATGATGGTAAGTTTTGTTTATCTCTAAGAATAGGTTTATCAAAGAAGAAAATAGGTGTAAGATTCCAGGATACAACCTTCTCTGAATGAATGAATAGTATTTTGAAACAGAGGTTGCTAGACGTTTCCCATTGATATCACTAATAAGATCCCATTTGGTTTTCTTCCATAGTTGAAAGTTTGATGATTACCCCCTTCTTGCCTGTTGTAGCATTTGGACGACCATTACCAAAATTAACTCCACAGTAAGTATAAAAGTTTTTTTTTTCTCTCCCCTCTCAGGTAGCCTGCACTTCACATTCCCTTTCAAACTTCATTGCAACTGGGTAGAAAGTAGTAGAACAGGTGACTCAGGGATACCTAGTATTTGACAGAAGTTAGGCCATAACTCTTGCAATGATAAAATTCACAAGCCAGGAATTGGGACAATTGCTTTTTGAGGTAGAAATACATTATTCAGTTACTTTAAGCTAGGCATGGTGGCACATGCCTGTAGTACAAGCACTGGGAGGCAAGAGGCCTGGGATTGCTTGAGTTTGCGGGTTCGAGACTACCCCAAGCAACACAGAGCAAGACCTGGTCTTGAAAAAGCAGCCAGGCACGGTGGGGGTACCTGTAAGCCCAGCTACCTGGGAGGCTGAGGCTGAGGATTGCTTTAGTCTGTGGAATCGGGACTGCCCCGGACAACATAGTGAGACCTGGTCTCAAAAAACAAAAACAGGGCCAGGCACGGTGGCTCGTGCCTGTAAGCTTCAGCCTATGAAGTGGCTGGGGCTAGGGATCACTGTTCGAGTCCTGCCTCGGGCCCGTAGCAAGACCTAGTTCCAAAAAAAAAAAATAGCTGAGCATGGTGGTGCGCGCCTGTAATCCCAGCTACCTGGGAAGCAGAGGCAGGGGATTGCTTGAGTCTGTGGTACCCTGGGCAACGAGAGCCTGAGATTCCACGGGCAAAAATTGTGAGACCTAGTCTCAAAAAACAAAAACAAAAAATATATATTATTTAGTTACTTTAATAGCACACTATTGTTCTGGCTTTCAGGTAAGAAGGATGCTCCCTACTTGGAATTTAGGAGTCAGGGCTAAGTGTGGTGAGGGGCACAGTGTCTTTTTTGGAGTTACCATGATAGCCATGTCGAATGTTTTACAGTTTACAAGTTGATTTCCTTATCCTTTTTTTCCAGGAATTTTGAGCTGCCTTGGTTGGATGAGCGAAGCCGATGCAGGTTGGAGATCCAGAAAAAGCAAACACCTCACCGGACGTGTAGGAAATAGCTGTGCTGGCAAGAACCTTCTGTCTTCAGATAGTTGTAGCATGCCATTCCCAAAGAGTGGCAGAGACCTGTATATGTGACCTATGTCCTCATGTATGTTATCATTTGTTGATAATGCCCTTCCATACCCCCTTGATCTTGGTTTTGTTTTCATCACTCTGATTTCACAAAACTCGTTCATTGGACTTAATAGTGAATTATGGAGGGTGATTGGGATTTTTTTTTCCCTTTTGGGGGGAAATGAGCTCTCAAACTAAATTTATAGGATGGCAGATTTGGAAGCTTAGGGGTCTGCTTCTATACATTTGCCTATGTTAAAGGGGCAAAAGGGCTCTCTTCATTAGTCTTGTGGAAGATGAAGCAACCCCTGCCTTTAGAGCTGTGCCTGCATGGCACTCCTCTCTCCTTGATATGCCCTTTCTTATAGTTGAGTATAGTGGTTTTTATCCTAAAGCAAAACAAAAACCTCACCAGGAGCTTAAGGACCAGATGAGGAATCACAAGTGAAGTGATGAAACAAGTCATCTTCACAGGGTAGAAAAGAGATCGGAAGGTTCTTAGATAAATGTCTAAAAAAAAGTTAATCTCTTAAAACTATTCTGTGATACAGCCGTGTGGGGAGGGATATTTGGATGTGCTTATTTTATAGTTAATAACAACCCCCCCACACACACACACACCACAAAAATAAATCTTTGGGAAAAAAAGCATGGGGATGGTCAGTTTTGAATAAGTTATGACTCTAAATGAAAGCAGTTGGCATTTGGGGATGGCATGCCAGAACCTGTATAGATGTCCTTGTGTCACATCACTTCTCAAGTATTCCTTAGTTGGGCTTTATCCTTTAAGCTGAGCTCCTGGTAGTGGGATAGAGATTTCGGGAGGGTGGGGGGTGTATGTGGAAATACGTGCTTCCTTTGGCTGGCAAATGTCTACATCTTAAAACAAACAGATGTACCTAATGAGCTTCTCCATTCACATTGTAAAAATAGATTTGTATGTGTACCATCATGCCCCTTTCCCCTCCTCTACATCCCCTCCTCCCCCCATTTTGTTAAAAAATTTTCAGGACAGCACTCCAGGCCACTTTGGTCTCAGTGTAAGATCCCTGTAACTATCTGGAAGGAAAATAGAGCCAAGACCTCTGGTCTTAAATATATAGGAATTGCCTTTCTTTAGTCATCACGACTATTGTGTGAAAACAAGTAGGGGTCAAATCTCCTAGAAGATAGGGGCTTTTATCCTTGAAGAGACTATGTCCCCAGATTATTAGCACTTTTAGAGGAGAAGCCAAGGTATGTAGGGTGTGTGGCTGGCCCATCAGTGGAGCACGAGAGACTGGGATACCATTGTGGGAAGAAAAGAAAAGTTCCTCAGGGGCCTCCCACTGCTAAAGCTTTTTGTGAGATGTTGATCTGTGCTCCCTGGGTTTGACTTTTAAAGGAATTACTCCGGCAGTACATGTAGTATTCTTGGATGATCTTGCTGCTCTTATTTCTCCTTTTGTGTGTGTGTGGCTGTGGGTTTTCATTTGTAACTCCATCTGCTTAGGAGAGTGGGCTCTCCACAAGGGAACCTGCTGCGAACTTCATTGCAGCAAGAATGTAGAGAAGTAGGACTTTTCCACTAGGGGCTCTCATCTCACACCTTAAAAAGGAGATTTCTAGAAAAACTGTGCTAGATTTTCTTTGTTCTTCATCATTTTTAATTTGGCAAGCTGTTGGGCTTTCCTATTCTGACCTGTTATTTTCCTTTATAATGTACCCAAGGGGGGAAAAAAAAAAGACCAATCAGTGTCTCTTTACTTTGTTCCTTGATTCCTCTCAGTTTCTCCTTGATTTTCAGCATTTGTCGGATTCCTAATTTGGAAATGGGTTAGCAAATTTACCTTTATGTTTGTGCCCTACTCAGGGGACTCCTCAAATTCTGAACTTGAGCTAGACTAAGAGGAATCCATGAGGTGCTATCTGGCCAGACTTAAGTGGATTCTATTTTCTTTGGTTCTCCCTCTACTAGGACCTCTTTTACTGTTCCTTCTTCTAGATCAGTTCTCCTTTGATTTGGATATGTCGAGGTTTGTTGAAAAGGAGATTGGAGAGTAGATTAACAAAGTTCCAAGAGTGAAATTACAGTGTGTTAGAGTGTGGGGGGAAAATTAAGTCTTATTTTTTCCCTACATGGGATACAACACTGTGAAATTCAATCTTCAACTGAAGGCCCTGCAGTTCTCCTAAAACATAGTTCTTTGTTTTTCTTTAACAAAGTTTAAGCTAGTGTTAATAAATTAAAGAGAAATTGCTTGTCTGTCCACTCAGCTTTGTTTTATGCCCATTTCATATTGTCTGTGTTGTAATTCATACTTTTTGATACCATTTCTGATGTGTAAAATTGGTTGTCTTGTAAATATCTTATAAAGAGTTCAATTGTAAATAAACTATTGTGGCTGTTAATTTTTGAACTTCTGCTTCAATTTATTAGATTTACTGGGAAGCATTAAATAGCCCTGCTTATGTATTTAAAAAAAAGAAAAGGATTCCATTTTCACAAAATAGGAAAACACCGTTTTCCCGCTTATATAAAGTATTCCCTTCCATTTGTGTTTGAGCACAATGTATGTTTCATACCTCTTTGCCATGTGTCTCCCTTAGCCCTAACTGGCAAATTCAGAACAAAAGACTAAAGGATACTTGTTGCCTGGTGTCTAAACTAATAATACCTCATACTTGGAAGGACCTTAGAAGTCATCTGGTCTGGTCCCCTAATGCATGAATTTCCCCTGACCACATTCCAAACGAAGTGCAGCTTCTGCTTCAACACCGACTTTTTATAGATATATTTTTAAACGTCTTCTCTGTTGACAGTATAACTTCTTGTAACTTGATCCTATTGGTTCTTGTTTCCCTGTGATGAAAATATTCCTCTTTTTCTACAGTCAGTTAAATGTTGCTGTGGCTATCCTAAGCCTTCATGGCAAACATTCAGTAGTATTAGTAGTATTACAGTTGTTCCTCAAAAGATTTTGAGTTTTTTCATTTCCTTCTGGAAGAGTGAACCATTTCCTCAAGCCCATTTAAAAATTCAACCCAGACAAAATAGCTGAAGGGCAAAGTGGCAGACTCTATTTATACTCTAAACTTGGCAGCCTTGTTTGTTTCAATTTACCTTGAGATCAATAAGATTCTCCAGGCTAGTTTTAGTTTTTTGTTTTTGTTTTTTTTTGGACACATTAAATAATACATCCTTCATTTTGAATTCAGGCAGCTGGTTTTTGGACTGGATTTACAAGTTGTCACCTTTAACTACTTAACCAGTTGTGAGATCCTTGAATCTTGATTCTATCTGAAGGCATTCAGAATGACTTCTAGTATTATATTGTCTATACATTTGATAAGCATCTGTATCCTTGATTATATTTTGTAAAAAAAAAAAGTTAACCTGGGACAGGATCCAAGGAAAGAAAGTGGCCTTTCCTTGTTAATATATTATTTAGGCGCCCTCCTGTGAGTGTACTAGTAAGCTAGCTTTCATATTTCGCATGTCTATTATGAGCCAGAGTTCTTTTTTCACAAATGAAAATCAAAACATTCCCTTGTCTACTGTCTGGTAACTCTTAACAAGAAGGAAATCAACTCAGAATATTGACTCAGAGGGTTGCGATGGCCTAAAATTTTGTTAAGACTTAGCATTATTTCAGACTGCACTTAAGAAGAGGTGACTTCTGGGGTGGGAAACACTTGACAAAAGAAGAGGAAATTAGGACACGGAAAAACGTTAAGTCCTAGGACTTCATCAAGGTTAACTGTCGTCTCCTTCGCACTTTAGCCGAAAATGTAGGCTGGTGTGGCAAGTTCGATGCAGCACATCCTCTGGAGGTTCACCTTGATTCTTGAATTATCCAAACCATAATGCAGTAAAATGAGCTGCTTCAAACGTAGGCAGAAACCAGAAGTGGGAACAGAAAACCATGAAATAGGTCCAATGCCGCAGAGAAGCTGTGACAGGTCAACAACCGCCTTTTACTCGGAAAGCCCAAGATGGCCGGGGCAAAGCCCGGGTGTGGGCTGCTTGGGCACAGCTCCCCACGCCCGGGGCCTACCCAGGGGAAATCAGGGGCCGCGTCGCGCCCCTCCCGCACGTCACAGATTTACGTAATTCCGCTCACCCACAAACGTGCCGCAGCGAGCCGGCCCCGCCCCCGAAAAACGGGGCGGTCAGCGCGAGGCGCAAAGCTTGCTGGGACTAGCTGATCCCGGCAGCCCCTGCGGCGGGCGGGGTGTGTAAGGAGCTGGCCGGCGACGGCCGTTCTCCGTAAGATGGCGGACCGGCGGCGGCAGCGCGCTTCGCAGGACACGGAGGACGAAGAATCTGGTGCTTCAGGCTCAGACAGCGGTGGTTCCCCGGCACGGGGCGGCGGAAGCTGCAGTGGTAGCGCTGGAGGCGGTGGCAGCGGTTCTTTGCCTTCCCAGCGTGGAGGCCGAGCCGGGGCCCTTCATCTGCGGCGGGTGGAGAGCGGGGGGGCCAAGAGCGCAGAGGAGTCCGAGTGTGTGAGTTCGCGCAGCAGGGTGGGCCGGGCCTGGGGGGGCGGGGTGTAGGTGATGATGGGTGGCTTGGAGTTGCTGATAATCCTGGGCCGTATTGTGTGTGAGCGGAGAGATCTTTTCTGTGCTGTTTGCATCCGGAACCCCAAGGGGAGAGGTGGCTGGGGGTTTCGGGGAGCGGGAGGGCAGAGATTGCAAGTGAAATGTGGATGTTTGTTGAGAAATTGGGGCTGGGAGTGAAGGGACCGGTTCCCCCACGGATGCTCTTGTTAAAAATATGCTCTTCCTCAGCTCCCTTTCAACCATTTTCTGTTGAGTCTTGAGCTCTCCACCCTTTGGAATCACAGAACTAACCCATGTTTTCTCCTTTCCTTCAGGAGAGTGAAGATGGCATCGAGGGCGATGGTGAGTAGCATCATGACAAGAGATTTTTTTTTTTTTTTGCCCATAAACAGGTCACGTAGTTCTAGCATTTGACATCCTCTCAGACTGTTAAGGATATGGGGGAGGATGCCACAAAGAAACTGTAGCATAGTGATTAAAAGCATAATTGTGTTTGATCTTGGGCATCTGTAAATGGGGATGGTCGTTTTATGTACCTCATAGGTTGATGTTAGAATTAAATGAGAATCTTAACCTGACCCAAAATAAGCAGTCAGGTGATATAACTGTAGTAGTTCCTGTTGCATTTTTTTCTTTACTTCTGTTTTCTTTCAGCTGTTCTCTCGGATTATGAAAGTGCAGAAGACTCAGAAGTGAGTGTCATGGGTTCTTTTTCCTATGGTTTGGGAAATGTATTTCAGATAACCTGCACACACCTGTGGTTCACAGGTAGCATGACCTGTTACTTTTGCCGTTCTTGATTTATGCTTCTAAAAAACTGTTATGTTTTGTTAGAGTGAGGGAAATCTGGTTCAGCCTCTTCAAGCAACATGTGTTAAACTGATGATTGTTGACTTTTCACCCTATCTGAGAAAGATAAAGTTCTAAGAAACTGAGAACATCCTGAAACCCTCCAAAGGATGCTTGACAGTGCATTTTATGGTTCCTAAGTAGTGAAGCCAGCCATTTGGATGGGTTTTTTTTTTTGAGCATATCTGATGACCTGAAAAATGTAGGATTCTGAGTGATGTATGTGAGAGCTCCCCCTGAGATTATAGGTGGGGTCTTCTCTTTTTAGCAGTAAGTTTCCATAAGCCATACTTTTGTGCACTTGCTTGCTTTGGTTGGGTAAACTGTTTTGTTTTGTTTTGGTTTTGAGACTAGATCTCGCTATTTTTGCCTGTGGAACCACAGGCTCACATTGCCTGGGGTACCACAGACTCAAGCAATCCCCAGCCTCAGCTTCCCAGGTAGCTGGGATTACAGGCATGTGCCACCACACCCAGCTATATTTTTCTGGAACTAGATCTCACTGCATACCCCTGGCAGAGCTCAAACTGCAATCCCTGACCCCAGACATGGCTTCCTATGCTGCTGCTTACAGGCATGTACCACCATGCCTGTTCTGGGTAAACTGTTAAGACATGCTGTCAGAATAGCTATTTGATGGGATTGTTGAATAGAATTTTGATTTCAGGATTTTGGTCATTTGGGTTATATGCAGGAGGAATTGTATCAAGCATGCATTCTATAAATTTATATGGCTTACTACATTTAAAGCTTTTTAGTAAGCAGTGGATATTTAACATTGAACGCTTAACAAATCCCCTATCTCTAGGAATTATAAGGCATAGGCAGTCAGACAGCCTTTTTTTTTTTTTTGGCCCATGGAATCGCATGCTCACATTGCCTGGGGTACCACAGACTCAAGCAATTCCCAGTCTCAGCTTCCCAGGTAGCTGGGATTACAGGCGCGCGCCACCATGCCCAGCTATTTTTTGGGACTAGATCTCGCTATGTTGTCCCGAGCGGGACTTGAACCGTGATCCCTAGCCCCTGCCGCTTTATAGGCTGAAGCTTACAGGCACGAGCCACCGTGCCTGGCTCCAGACAGCCATTTAGATGGTGGTTGGATTTAGTGAAAACTGCTGTTTTAGGCAGAAGGAATAGGTACAAAAGCCCAGAGATAAGGGGAAAGATTCAATATTTGAAAGCTTGAAAGTGATTTGGTGTGGTTGAAGTATTGTGGATACCAAAAGTAAAGGTAAATTAATGAGCAGGAACCAGATTGAGTGTTTTACTTGTTCCTTCTTTTTAAATGCCTGCTCTGTGCCCAGAGATGTATTAGCCACTGGCTTAAAAGATGATGTGTTCTGCCTTTGTGGAATTTACATACTGGGTCAGAGGGAGAAAACAAGTAATTTAATAAGGTATGCTAAGTGCCTGGATATTGGAAGTGTCAGATATTTTGTGAGCAAAGAGCAGGGACAGCTAACTAGGTTTAAGGCATTTGGAGACTCCTAGAGGATGTTAAACTAGAGACCTGAAGTCAGCCCCTGTAATCCCAGCTACCTGGGAGGCTGAGGCTAGGAATCACTTGAGTCCGTGGGTTCGAGACTACTCCAGGCAACATCATGAGACCTAGTCTCTTAAAAATAAATAAATAAACTAGAGACCTGAAAGGTGAGTAGAAATGAACTAGACCAAGTTTTCCAAGCAGAGGATATGAAATATTTAGCATGACTGGCTCTGAGAGGAATCTGAATCCAAATCTTAAAGTGCCTCATGTACTAGGTTTAAAAGTGTTTATATTTTATTCAGAAGAAGTGAAAACATGTTTTAAACAACAGTGTGATATGAATGGTCTTAAAGCAGTGCTTGTCGAACTCAAGGAGTACCTGTATTGGAGAACCTGGTCAGTTATTTTCCTGCTGAAACAAATCTTGCAGAGTAAGGAAGAATTCAGACATTTACATGTAAACAAGAGCCCAGGTTGATGCTTGCACAGGGTATACATCAAGAATTATGATTTTTATAGCAGTTTTTATCTGTAGTGCTGAGAGTTGATCTGAGAAGAGCAAGATCGGAATCTGAAAGGCTTATGAAGAAAGCTTTTGTGGGCCGGGCATGGTGGCGCATGCCTGTAAGGCACTCTAGGAAGCTGCGGCCGGAACCAGGGATTTTGGTTCGAGTTCCACTCGGGGCAATGTAGCAAGACCTATTTCCCAAAAATAGCTGGGTGTGGTGGCATGTGCCTGTAATCCCAGTTATCTGGGAAGCTGAGGCTGGGGATCACTTGAGTTCGTGGTACCCCGGGCAACATGAGCCTGCGGTTCCACAGGCAAAAATAGCAGACCTAGTCTCAAAAAAAAGAAAAAGAAAAAGAAAGCTGTTGTGGCCAGCCATGGTGGCACATTCCTGTAAGCAACAGCCTATGGAGTCACAGCTGGAACTGGGGATTGTGGTTCAAGACCCACCCAGGGCAACATAGCGAGACTAGTCCCAAAAAAAATAGCTGGGCATGGTGACACGTGCCTGTAATCCCAGCTACCTGGAAAGCTGAGGCTGGGGATCACTTGAGTTTGTGATACCCTAGGCAGTGTGAACCTGAGGCTCCATGGACAAAAATAACAAGACCTACTCTTAAAAAAAAAAAAAAAAGAAAGAAAGAAAAAGAACTGAAGAGAATCGTAATTTGTAGACTGCGGTGATTGATGAGATAAATGACTTGGCTCTCTGAAGTCAGTAGTGAAGTGATCTGTAAATAGTAAATGGGAGATGAGAAGTTTTAGGGTAAAATGTGTGATAGTCACCAGAGAATGGAAATATATAACTGACAGTATATTCAAGGAGGTTTTGTGAGTGTGAATTTACAGCAGCACACTATTCTCTGTGTTAATGAGTTTGGATGTCATCCTAAGAGTAAGTAAAGAAAGGCTGCTGAAGGCGAAGGAGCCAAGGATGAATTGTGGATAAGGCAAGCCTGGAGGCAGGGAGAGCTGTTATGTGGTTTTCAGAGGGTCCAGGGAATATGGTGATACCCTAAAGACAGACAGTACAGGGATGGGGATAAAAAAAAAAGAACAACCGGGCACTGTGCCTCGTGCTTGTAAGCTTCAGCCTATGAAGCGGCTGGGACTAGGGATTGCCGTTCAAGTCCCGCTCAGGACAACATAGTGAGACCTAGTCCCAAAAAATAGCTGGGCATGGTGG
>PVHY01027041.1:0-16672 GCA_004024945.1 Uropsilus gracilis
TTTCTTTCTTTCTTTCTTTCTTTCTTTCTTTCTTTCTTTCTTTCTTTCTTTCGACTAGGTCTCACTGTTTTGCCCAGGGAACCGCAGGCTCACGTTGCCTGAGGTATCAGGTACTCAAGCGATCCCCAGCCTCAGCTTCCCAGGTAGCTGGGATTACAGGTACATGCCACCACACCCAGCTATTTTTTGGGACTAGGTCTCCCTATGTTACCCCTGGGGGATCTCGAACTCTTGGACTCAAGCGATTTCCAGTATCACCCTCGCTTTGTTGGCTGCGATTAAAGGCACGCTCCACCATGCCCAGCTCCTCAGTTATTTGTTATAATAAGGAGTTCCCTTGCACTGCTGGATACTGATATGATCCTTAGGTGTTCATCAACATCTCTACCCCTCTCAATGACCCTTCCCACATGTGGTGATTGCTAATTTGTTCTACAAAGCTGTTGATAAGATCGCAGAATAACTTTTCATTTTCAGAATGATTTATCACACTAAATGCATAAACACCCACAGTTAAAAATAGTTAACTCTGGAAGATAAGCTCATGGGTACATTTTTATTTTCTTGCTTGTACAAGAAAATTCTAATTTTCTAATTTCCTAGTCAATATTTACTAGGGGAGCACCAATAACATTAACTATTTTTATTGTGTTTCTTGTAGACACCAGTTCCTGGCATGCATATATCATACCCTGCAATAACCCTGGGAGACAGGAGTTATAAGTAGGGCATAGAGGAATTGAGCAATTTGTTCAAGGTCAACCAGCCCAGCAAGTAGCTAGAAAGAAATAGAAATCAGGTTTGCCTACTTCTTAACCATTCCTCTTAGAGTAAGGAAAACTCTTTTGGTGAGGGAAAGAATTTTAATATAGTGTCCAAATAGTTGATACATGCTAGAATTGTGGAGCTGAGTGCTGTGTGGCAAGACACACCTGAAGAGAGAGGAGCCTATATTTCTGGATCATATACAGGGTTCTAAACCAATGTTCCTTTAATGAAAAGAAATGAGGGGTGGGATGAGAGGAAAAAGATAAATGATAAAAAAAATCCTATCTGCTAGATAAAAATCCTATGCTACTCTGAACAGCATAAAGAACACTGTGATTAACACCACTGTTGTTGGACATAATCTCTCTCTCTTTTCTTTTCTTTTTTTTTTTTTTTTTTTGAGACTAGGTCTCACTATTTTGCCTGTGGAACCACATACTCACGTTGCCACGTTGCCCGGGATACCACAGACTCAAGCAATCCCCAGCCTTAGCTTCCCAGATAGTTGGGATTACAGGCACGCGCCACCACCCCCAGCTATATTTTTTGGGAACTAAGTCTTGCTACGTGCCCCCGTAAACTCGAAACGCGATCCCTGACCCCGGCCGCGGCTTCCTAGGCTGCTGCTTACAGGCACGGGCCACCGTGCCCAGCCACAGTACAATCTCTTAATGTCCGAAGGGTACATTTGATTTTTTTTTTTTTACCAGTGATATGATATTACTGGTGCATACAGAATTTTTCAGAAATCCTTTGGTTCTTATTTTCTTTTCCTTTTTTCTTTTGACTCCCTTTTGCCTCCTCCTCTTCCCCCTCCTGTAACTATGTTTTCCCCATGTGCATATAATCACATGTAAACACAGATGCATATATCTTCAATAGAGATTCCTTTTGGCATTTAATGAGTAACTAAATTTTTTGCTTTTTACTTTTACTAAAACAATTTCTTGTGTAAAATCCCTTCAAATAAACTAGTAGGTCACAAATTCATTTCTTTCAATGGAAGATCCCAAAACGTGAACTCCCAGCAATTTTTGCACCATTCCCCTACTGATGGGTGACATCCAGTTAGGATTTGTATGTGTTGTGACTTGAAGCACTGCTCCTATGAATAACCTTGTACATATGTCTTACGATGTCTCTAATTCAATAGTTTTATTGAAACTAGTGGTTTTATTTCAGCGGGATAGAGTCCAGAGCTGAATTTGCTAGATCAAAGGGCGTAGGTATTTTTAAAAGAAATGTTATTGCCAACTGTTGCTTTCCAAAGAGGTTGTAACAGTTTTTATTTCAATAGCTTCACATGAAAACACCCTTTACTCCACATTCCTCCAACTAAAGGTAAGGCACTCTGTTCAGCAGCCATTCCAATAAAACTTCTGTGAAGCAACTTAAATATAATTGTTAATTTACTGCACATCAACAGCAATTATAACCTCTGCTGGCAAAATATAAAAACTTCTTTCAGTTCAAATCAAGAACTACACAGTGAGCTTTTAATTTGATACACCTCCCAGGTCACGTTGCCTGGGGTACCACAGACTCAAACAATCCCCAGCCTCAGCTTCCCAGGTAGCTGGGATTACAGGTACGCGCCACCATGCCCAGCTATTTTTTGGGACTAGGTCTAGCTGTGTTGCCCCCAACGGGATTCGAACCGCGATGCCTAGCCCCAGCTGCTTCATAGTCTGAAGCTTACGGCACGAGCCACTGTGCCCGGCTTTGCATAAATGCACAGATAATGAATTATTACAAAATAAATTATTCCCATGTATGTATAAGTATATAAATATATCACTATTACAATATAAATATATTCCACCAACTGGGAACGATGGCGTGCACCTGTAATCCCAGCTATTTGGGAGGCAGAGGCTAGTAATCACTTGAGTCTGTGGGTTTGAGACTACCCTGGGCAACATACAAGACCTAGTCTCAAAAAAATAGCCGGGCGTGGTGACACATACCTGTAATTCCAGTTACCTGGGAGGCTGAGGCTAGGGATCACTTGAGTCCATGGGTTTGGGACTATTCCGGGCAACATAGCAAGACCTACTCTCTAAAAATAAATAAATAATAAATGAATGAATGAATAAATATATTCCACCACCCATCAATAGGTATTACCAGCAACTCAACATTCCTTCTCACATTCCCTCCCAGTCATTGTTTCTTTGCTCCTTCCTCAGCAGAACTACAGTTCTGACTTTTAGCTTTACCTGGTTCTGAACTATATAGAAATAGAATAACATCTTAAACTTCCATGTGTGTGGTTTATTTCCCTCATCATTATCTGTGTGGCATTTCTCCACATAGTTAGCCATACTTCATTCGTTTTTACTGCTGTTCATTGTACGAATAAGACACAATTAATTGTTTTATTTTTTGATGAACTTTTGAATCTGAAACATGTCATACTAGATTAGCCACGAGTACTCTCCGTTTTATGTCATCAACGTTTGATTCACCAAATCTGGCTATGTAAACTGTTGACTTCTTCTATCAGGCCCAGAGAGATCTGTCCCAGTGGACTAGAAGACTTTCTTCATGTTACGTTTAATACTTTACTAATTATTCTATGAGAAACTTAACTATCTGCAGTATCATTTAGCATTCCTCTTTACATGTGATGCAAATAAACAAGCATATCTTGAACGTCTGTGTTTCAGGTACTGCCAGGATGGAGCAGTGAACAAAACAGAGCAGATTCACACGCTGCTGGAATTTACATCCTATTTGAGGAGGCAGATGTAAATAAAACTATAATTAACTTGATCATTTTATTTAATTGTGTGTGATGAAAATGAAACAGGGCAATATAATGAGGAAGGAAGTGGGCAAGTGTTGAAGGTGCTAGCCTCACAAAGACTGGGAGTATGGCATTCCAGACAAGGGTGCAGCAGAGGCCTGGAGGAGGAGATGAGTTTGGAGAAGCTGGAAGGCTGGTGCACCTAGTGTGAAGTGTAAACAGCAGCGATAAAGGAGAGATAGGCAGGAGCCAGATGTTTAGGAACCTGAAGTCCTTTTATTCTGGTTGCCATGGTGAGATGGGAAGGAGATAAGGATACCTAGAGCTTTCTGGAAGGAAGGATTTGATGCCCAGTTACTCTCCAGATAGGTAACTTCTTCAGACAAAGCAGATTTAGTCAGCCCTCTATCTTTGCACAAAGTTCTTTTTCACACTTGAGCCCGCAAACTTCTTCAGGAACCGCCTCAGTGGCTTCTTGAAGATGTGTGCTTCCTGGAGCAGACCACAGCCATCCATAGCTGAGGGAGGACAGAAGACTAAAGGCTCAGCCATTGTGATCTGGCCTCAGACCATTCTGATTTAAACACTTACTTCAGAGTTCCTGATGGTTTGGCTATGCTCTGTTGAGTCTGCATCACTGTTTGATTTCTTCCTCAGCTCCTTCCTGCTTCCTCCCCTTTTCTTTCACAGGTCTGAAGACTTAATGTTTTGGGTCCCAGGCCAGGCTTGGTGGTGCATGCCTGTAATCCAAGCACTGGGAGGCAAGAGGCCAGAGATCTCTTGATTTCACAGGTTTGAGACTACCCTGGGCAACATTTGGTCTTGGAAAAGCAGCCGGGTGCAGTGATGGGCGCCTGTAATCCCAGCTACCTGGGAGGCTGAGACTAGTGATAGCCTCAGCAGATTTGGGACTACCCCAAGCAACATAACGAGACCTGGTCTCAAAAAAAAAAAAACAACTGTTTTGCTTCCCAAACAGGATCTCCACATTTGTGGAGAACAGAATCTCCATATTTGTAGAGAACCTGACTTGTAACAAATGGGAAGCAATGGGATGATTTCAAGCAAATAATCCAAGTGGTCTGGTTTTGTTTTCAGGTCACTCCAGCTGCTGAATAGAGAATGACCTGTGGGAGGTAGTAGGGTGAACAGTGACCTGAGGGAAGTGGGGTGTGGAAAGATAGAAGCTATCTGCAAAGATAGAAGATAGGGAGACAGATGCATTTTGGATATAATGTGCTTGCAGCACTTTGAATTCATCCATCCCAGGCATTCCGAGCAGCTGTTTTGCTGAAAACAAATTTAGTGGCTCTGCAGTTCCTTCATCTGCCTGTCCAGCATTCACTGCAAGGAAAGGAAATAGCTTTAGTCAAGGCCCCTGTGATCCAGCCTATCCTTACCTGTAGAGTCTCTTCTCACACTCTCTCTCCTGCTGGCCATTCCTGCCGCCTCAGCTCTTTTCCATTCCTCTGGTGCGGCAAGTTTACTGTTGCCTCCTGCCTTTTTCACAAGAGTTTTTTTCCCTGTGCCTGCAGCATTCCTCACACGTTGCTTACCTCAATTCTGTTCACCTCTGAGGTTCACCTTGCATAAGCTTCCCCACAGAGGATGGCTCCTGCGCTGTTCCCTCCCCGATGAGGCTAATTCCTCTAATTATGTGCTCACAAAAAATCCTGTGTTTTCTTTCCTAGCATTTATCACAAGTTATAATTATCCCATAATTGCTCATGTGATTTGTCTTCCTCATTAGACTTCCACAAAAGGGCAGGAACATACCTGTACGTTTTCTGCTACATATCTGTGCCTTGCACAGCAACTGAGAGACTGCTGGAGCATAGCAGATACCTGCTGAATGAATGGGCCCCATATTGATACCCAGGAACCATCCCTTTTGGCGCTCGTAAGATATTTTATAATCCATGTTGAAAATTTTGAATTTCAGACTATCATACAGTTTTTATAAGTTCTTATTTTTTCCCTATATGAAAAGCATCTGGGGGTAAAATTTAAGTATTATATTGATATAATTTTAAAGTAGTATCAAATATTTTTAACAAGACACCAGACACCTTTGTTCTACTCCCCAGTCTTATTCCCAAATGGGTAACTTCTTGAAGCAGATTCGGTCAGTCTTTTATCTTTAAAAGAAGTCCTTTTTCACACATGAAAGTAAATACATTTCTCCTGATACTTTTCCTGTTGTAAGTAATTTTGATTATATTTACATCAGTGATTTATAGTCATCTTGACAGTTTCCTTGACTCTCCAGTATTTTGGATTAGAAAGCTTGATTTTTTTTTTTAAGCCGGACATGGTGGCTTGTGCCTGTAAGCTTCAGCCTATGAAGCGGCTGGGGCTAGGGATCGCCGTTTGAGTCCCGCTCAGGGCAACACAGCGAGACCTAGTCCCAAAAAATAGCTGGGTGTGGTGGCACACGCCTGTAATCCCAGCTACTTGGGAAACTGAGGCTGGGGGTTGCTTGAGGTCTGTGGTACCCTGGGCAACGTGAGCCTGCGGTTCCATGGGCAAAAATAGTGAGACCTAGTCTCCAAAAAAAAACTTGATGTTTTAGAAATGGCAGACTATCACATATTATCTCACCCTTGAGTTGTTTCAAACTTCTTTATCCATGCTCTTTATCTATGCTCTTCCATAAATTCTAAAAAAAAAAAAAATTGAAAATAGGGGGAAAAGTCTTCCTTGGTGAAGATGGAGAGAAAGCTGAACTTCCATAGTTCCTCCTGCTTTCTAGTGACCATTATCTACTGTCCTCCTTTAAGACTGGCCTGGCTTCCAACACCAAGGTAAGCTGAGAGGACTGTGTTGATAGCAGATAGTAGTAATAAGAAAAAGCAAGATGTAGACTATTTGCTCAGAAAGAGGTAGAAAACTCGGTGTTTGCCTCTTACAACAAGTTTGTCATTCTGTTAAATTGGAGGTGGGGGTTCTTTTTACTTAAAAATCCTTTTGCCAGCTTTTCCTAAACCAGAGAAAAACCTTTAACTCTTTATCTGCTACAAATAGAGCAAAAGCCCTTATCAACCCTTAAGCTTGACACACTAGTTACCTTTGTCATTCAGATGCCTACTGCCTGCCCCAGGCCCTCTCTCCCAAACCAGAGTAAAATAATCTTTAACCTTGGATTCTTTGGACCCCAGCAGCACCTTGCTATATAATTTCCAAGCCAGACCAAACCTTTTTTTTTTTTTTTTTTGAGACTAGGTCTCGCTATTTTTGCCCATGGAACCGCAGGCTCTCGTTGCCCGGGGTACCACAGACTCAAGCAATCCCCAGCCTCAGCTTCCCAGGTAGCTGGGATGACAGGCGCGCGTCACCACGCCCAGCTATTTTTTTGGAACTAGGTCTCACTATGTTCCCCAGGCGGGACTCGAACCGCGATCCCTAGCCCTGGCTCTTCATAGGCTGAATCTTACAGGCAGGAGCCACCGTGCCGGGCCCAAAAGGTCAGTTTTTTAATAAAATATATTTATGTGGCAAGCATAAATAGAAAAGTAAAATTCTTTTTCCTATCAGTTGTTCCTGTTTTCTAGAGACTGGGAGCAACCACCATGACAGCAAGTTTGCATGTGCACCCAGCAAGACAAACACCTAAAAATATATGAATATCCGGGATTGCATTTTACATACCACACTATTTCCACTTTGCAATTACCTGGGAGACTTATTTGTCTCATACATATAAGTTTATTTCATTTTTTATTTTTGTTTTTTTTTTGTTTGTTTTAGACTAGGTCTCATTATTTTTGCCCGTGGAACCGCAGGCTCACGTTGCCCGGGGTACCACTGACTCAAGCGATCCCCAGCCTCAGCTTCCCAGGTAACTGGGATGACAGACGCGCGCCTCCACGCCCAGCTATTTTTTTTTTTTTTTTTTGGAACTAGGTCTCGCTACAGGACCCAGGCAGGACTCGAACCGTGATCCCTAGCCCCGGCCGCTTCCTAGGCTGAAGCTTACAGGCACAAGCCACTGTGCCCGGCCTCTATTTCATTGTTTTTGAATGCTACATAATATTCTGTAGGATGAACTAGAATGTACTGAGCTTGTACTCTAGAAGCATAATTAAAAAAAAAACTTTCTCTTGGCCGGCACGGTGGCGCATGCCTATAAGCTTCAGCCTATGAAGCGGCTGGGGCTAGGGATCACAGTTCGAGTCCTGCTAGGGGCAACGTAGCAAGACCTAGTCCCCCCAAAAATAGCTGGGGATTGTGGTGCACACCTGTAATCCCAGCTACCTGGAGGCTGAGGCTGGGTATTGCTTGAGTCTGTGGTACCCCAGGCAACATGAGCCTGCGGTTCCATGGGCAAAAATAGCGAGACCTAGTTTAAAAAAAAAAATCGTTTCTCTTTTTGGAAGAGAGATAGTATGGTGCCATTCCCTGCCTTGTATTAGAACTGTGTTACTATGGCTGTACTCTCCAGGCAATTGATTTTCTTAATTAAAAACCAAAACAAAATCACCCCTTTGGTTGTGATTTGCAGCAACAAATTCAATAGGGGAATGGGACCAGTAAATGCTAACAGAACTCACCCAAGGGGAACAGATGGTGGTCCCTAATTGCTTTTGTAACAGACCAAAATTAAATTATCTGAAGGTAACTGCAAGTGTGGGTCATTTGTTAGAGGAGTTTGCCACAAACAGGTGGACACAGGCCAGAACTTATCCAGAGTTTTTGGTTTTGTTTGTTTGTTTTGTTTTGAGACTAGTTCTCCCTACTTTTGCCCGTGGAACCACAGGGTCTCATTCCCCAGGGTACCACAGACTCAAGCAATCCCCAGCCTCAGCTTTCCAGGTAGCTGGGATTACAGGCACGTACCACCATGCCCAGCTGTTTTTTTAGAACTAGCTCTCGCTATGGGGCCCAGGCGGGACTTGAACCACGATCCCTAGCCCCAGCCGCTTCATAGGCTGAAGCTTACAGGCAGGAGCCACCATGCCTGGCCAGAACTTCTCCAGAATAGCAGAGTTATCTCAAGGTTTTGTCCTCAGCTGGAAAGGAACCAACACAACACAACAGCTGAAAATAGCTGTCTCTTTACCTGTTTCAATTCTTAGAGAAAATCTGATTAATAGTGGAGAGGTGTTACTTCCCAAAAGATCATCTTCCCCTTCCCCTTTCTATTGTCCTCCTTTGTAAACAGTGAGCAGAGCTTAAGGATTTAGGTTCAATTGTGCCTTTGAGAGGTAGTGTGATAAGGTGGTGAGAAGAAAAGACAATGCTGGTAAATTCCTTACTTTTCACCTACAAACAAAATCTAGTTTGCATCAAGCTGATTCTTTTAGAAAACAAGGAGTTGTGGGAAAATGCTTCACATTCAAAATCCTTAAAATGCAACATGGATGGAGCTAGAAGGACTCATATTAGCAGAAATAAGCCAAAAAGAAAAAGAGAAATATGGGATGGTCTCACTTATATGAAGGATATAGGAAAAAAACAAACAAATAAGAAAAATGAGAAACAACCAACAGAATCAAACCATAGACCAAGAGAGGGGGAAAAGGAAGAAAACCTGGGAGACAGAAGGCAGGGGTGTTAAAGAAATGGGAAAACCCTGGGGTACACAACGATGTAATATATATATTAAAATAAATAAGTTTTTAGCCAGGCACGGTGGCTCTTGCCTATAAGCTTCAGCCTATGAAGAGGCTGGGACTAGGGATCGCGATTCCAGTCCCACCTGGGGCACGTAGTGAGACCTATTTCCAAAAAAAAAAATATATATATATATATATAGCTGGGCGTGGTGGCGGATGCCTGTAATCCCAGATAGCTGGGAAGCTGAGGCTGGGGATCGCTTGCGTCCATGGTACCCCGGGCAACGTGAGCCTGTGGTTCCATGGGCAAAAATAGCAAGACCTAGTCTCAAAAAAAAAAAAAAAAGGATAAAATAAAATAAATAATTTTTTTAAAATCCTTAAAATGCATCACATTCAAAATCACCTTTTGTCTTGGTACCTGACTTGGGGGTACAGATTGAGGAAGACCCTGAAACTTTGGGGCCACGTCAGCCACAGGTAAAGTGGGAGTGGTGGTATTCAGCAACATCAGAAGCTCCCCGTGGGGTGGAGTAAGGCAGGTGGGATGCATATTCACAGGGTCGCCTTTGACAAGATGGTTTTCCCGGGTGTCCAGAAAAGTCTGAAGCACTAGCCCTTAAAGCCGAGTCAGAGCTTCCATCCAGCTCTCCGCCTCGGTCAACTATGCTTTGGTCAGGGAGCAGACACGTCAACGCTGCCGGACGCAAGCCTGGCGCTGCTCCGAGAGCCAGGCGGTACATCCGGGCCACTGCAAAGTTCTGAAGGAGGGAACGCGCCCCGTTGCCATGAAAGCCAAATTCTTCAGCAGAAGAACTAAGGAGATGATTAAGTCTATGGGGGGGGGGGGAGAGGGAGGGGGGAAGAAGGGAGGGGAGGCTGTGTCTGGAGCTTGAAGCCAGACGCCATAAGGGTCATTAAGTGCTACACAGGCCTTTCAGAAAAAAATCCTGAAATCGAATTTGCCTCAGTGTGGATCCCTCAGGATCCACCCCACATGGGTGTGTGTTTTGAGGACGGGAATGGAGAAAATAATATTTGCTCATAAAAGAAAATAGCTAAGAAAATAATAATTAGGTGGGTGAACAGAAACGCCTTGGGACAGCAATAATGAATTTGGCCATTGTCCTTTTCTTGTGTGGTGCTGGAAGTAATGTCCCCATCTTTGGGGACTGTAAGGATTTAGCTCTCACTGGGGGGGGGGGGGATCTTTCCCACCAGGTCAAAGGGGAGGGTGGTACCACGTCAGCAGATACGTATTTTGGACAAAACATTGGCTCTTGCGACACTTGTCAAATCACAGCACGTACAGGCCAACGGGCCGTCTCTCCTGCGCCTGGAACCCTCTCTGCCGAGGCTGAGCCAGTCTCTGGATACTCTGTGGTGGTCAGGCTGGTTGGCCATCAGATGAGAAAGGAAAGCCACTTTGCACATTATGCCTTTTGTGTCTTTTGGATTCTGTACACCTTTTGAATTTTAAGAAAGTGTATCCTATTAAAATCAGTGACGTTTTCCTAAAGACTCGATGAAGACTGAGAAAAGAAATTTAAGATTTTGTTCCCTCATCAGCAGAGATGGGGGGGTGGGGGGGTGGGGGTGGGGGGTGTTACTTCATTTCCTCCCCTACTGGTTCATGTGACTTGTGACTTAATAGTGCGCCTGCCACACCCCCAAGACAAGTTTACTCTACTAACATCTAACAGGACCATATCTGTGGGCCATCTCATTTTCTTCCACCCCACTTTTGGCTTCCATAAGCAAAGAAGACATCTTGTGAACAGGAGACCATTTGCATGAAGCTGGTTATCAGAATCACAGGTGCTGACCAGGCTGCTTACTTGCTACGTGACCTTTTGCAGGGCGCTTAAAAGGCTCTGGGATTTGGTTGCCTCCAGTGGGACTGGGGAAGATGTGCTCACTAGATCAGGGGTTAGAGAACTGGGTTTAGCTCCCAATTCTGCTGCTCTGCTTGTAGACCTTGTGTGTCTGTTGCTTGCCTGCAGCCCACTGCGTGACCCTGGACTCGCAGCTTGGCCTATGCACTTCAGGGGTTTTTTGTTTGTTTGTTTGTTTGTTTGTTTGAGACTAAGTTTCACTATTTTTGCCGGTGGGACCACAGGCTCACGTTGCCCGGGGTACCACAGACTCAAGCAATCCCCAGCCTCAGCTTCCCAGGTAGCTGGGATGACAGGCGCGCGTCACCACGCCCAGCTATTTTTTTGGAACTAGGTCTCACTATGTGCCCTAGGCGGGACTCGAACTGTGATCCCTAGCCCCGGCTGCTTCCTAGGCTGAAGCCACTGTGCCCGGCTTGCACTTCAGTTTCTATACCTCACGGATAATTCCTCCTTCCTACCTACCAGGGAGGTTGGGGAAGTGAGAGATGAGCTGCGGACTGCCTATGTTCAGGACCTGTGGGCTCTGGAGCCCCTTAGCATCTGCCCTTCTCACCTTCTTGCCACTTTTATTTTCACTTTGTAAAATGGGAACGCAGACTTCGTAAAACCTGCCTGCTGAGCAGATTGTCTTCCTTTCCCCAGGCTTTGTAAACTGCAAAGCAGAGAACAGACCCTGTGGTTGTTTTGGGACCAGGAGGACTCAGCCCCCAAGCTGTGAATTTCTCTGACCTCCTAATTGTGCTTGCATTCCAGAGGAGAGCTCTGTTTTTCTAGGTGGAAATTAGGTCAGCTTTTCCAGGAGCTCACCCCAGGAAGCCAGGGGGGGAGGGGCTTGTCCAGAAGACCTCATGGAGCCCCCTGGGGAGTTGGGGTGGCTATTGTTCCTAGGGGCTCAGACCTTTGAAAAACTTGATTGACAACCTATTCACACTCAAACAGAAGCCAAACTGATGAAGATGCTCTTCCACCTCCTGCTGCTGCGGCTGCTGCTGGTATTATAGTAGTAGAAACAATAATAATAATAAGGCCGGGCGTGGTGGTGCATGCCTGTAAGCAGCAGCCTAGGAAGCTGCGGCCTGGGCCAGGGATTGCTGTTCAAGTCCTGCAGGGGGCACCTATCAAGACCTAGTCCCAAAAAAATAGCTGGACTTGGTGGTGCACACCTGTAATCCTAGCTACCTGGGAAGCCGAGGCTGGGGATTGCCTGGGTCTGTGGTACCCCAGGGGCAACAAGAGCCTGTGGTTCCACAGGCAAAAATAGCGAGACCTAGTCTCAAAAAAAAAAAAAAGGCTACCCCAGGCAACATAGCTAGGTCTCGCTATTTTTGCCCATGGAACCGCAGGCTCTCGTTGCCCAGGGTACCACAGACTCAAGCAAAACACAGCCTCAGCTACCCTGGTAGCTAGGATTACAGGCGCGTGCCACCACGCCCAGCTTTTTTTGGGACTAGGTCTCGTTAGTCCCACCCCAGGTGGGATCAAACCGCAATCCCCAGACCCTGCCGCGACTCCATAAGCTGCAGCTTACAGGCACGCACCACTGTGCTTGGCTCACGTAAAATTCTTAACACATTAAGAGAGAAAACAAAAAAAAGAAAAATTAGTGATTTTCATTATTTTGACAAAAGTACAGAGACATGTGGAAGGCCTAAACCTGCCAGGCAATGCATTTGTAATCCTTACTACATAGGCAACTCTCTGGGCCTGTTTTTCTGTGCATAAGTTGAGAAGAATAGATGAAATAGTATCTATATAATAGTATCCATATGATGATATTATAATCAGTGTATGAAAATACTTCCTAGTTGTGACTTTCCTAGGTGGAAATCCCAGTGGAAATCCTTCAGTGTCAACCCTGTCATCTTCTGTGGACCCGGGAGAGGTGGGGAAAGGGGCAGATGAAAATGTCCAAATTTTTATAAAGCATCAAGTGTCTGTCAGGCATTGGGTGAGGACCTCTATGTACATGAGTGCACACGCTGGCTCCTAGCATGGCTTCCTTGTTCGTTTGATATGTGCTCTCCACGCTGGGTAAGTCCACACCAAGGGGACTGTCACAGGATTCTCTTATTTCTGTCTTATCAAGAAACAAGAACTAAGCCAGGCATGGTGGTGCATACCTGTAAGCAACAACTTATGGAGTTGCGGCTGGGACTGCGGATCGCAGGTCGAGACCCGCCTGGGGCACCATAGTGAGACCTAGTTCCCCCACCCCCCCAAAAAATAGCTGGGCTTGGTGGTGCATGCCTGTAATCCCAGATACCTGGGAAGCTGAGACTGGGGATTGCTTGAGTCCGTGGTACCACAGGCAATGTGACCTGGAGGTTCCACAGGCAAAAATAGGGAGACCTAGTCTCAAAAAAAAACAAAAAAAACAAGAATGTGATTGATAGGCAGAAAGGGGTAAGGAGGAAACATATATATTTACATATTATTTATATATGTATAAATGTATGTGTATATATGTATATATTAAAAATGTCATGTTTGCATTAGGGGTGCAGAATTTTTTTAAAAATTGAAATATTATTCTAGACAATGGAGATAAGATAATCACAATTAACCTGTCAAACATTTTACTTGGGGGTCGCTGAGGGTAGATAGTATTTCTAGATCAAGCTAATGTGTATAAATCACAGGTGAACTGATTTTCAATTACTAATTTCCTCTCCTCTCTCCTTCCCTCTCTTCCCTCCTCATCTAAAAGAAATATTATATTAAATATATATATATATATATATATATATATATATATATTTTGCGACTAGGTCTTGCTGTTTTTGCCCGTGGAACCACAGGCTCACGTTGCCCGGGGTACCACAATCCCCAACTTCAGCTTCCCAGGTAGCTGAAATTACAGGCGCGCGCCACCATGCCCAGCTATTTTTTGAGACTAGGTCTCACTGTGTTGTCCCAAGTGGGACTCAAACCGCGATCACCAGACTGCCGCAACTCCATAAGCTGTTGCTTACAGGCACACACCACCGTGCCCGGCCAGAAATATTACATCTTAAGTCACTAAATCATTCTCTTTACAAAGGAATCAAACAGGACAGAGCATAAACTTCTGGCCCATTCTTCACTCTGCTTCTGCCTACCGGGAGCCTGTCACCTACATCTCCCACTTACCCAGTCCTCAGCAGAGAGACCCACCATTATCATGTGGAAGTGAATTCCAAGTCTGTTCAAAGGAAAGTTTCATGACAACTCTCTCCTTAACTTGCTGCCTTAAGAAAAAAGAGATGCACTTATATGATGAATATAGAGAAAAACAACAAAGGAACAAGAAAAAAATAAAAACAACCAATGGAACTGAACAATGGAGCAAGAGAGGAGGAGGGGAAGAAGGTGGGGGAGGGGAAAAGCACAAAAGATCAGATGGTTAAAGGTGTTAGTGAAGTGGGAAAGCCCCGGGGTACACAATAATGCAATAATGTAATATAAATAAAAATACACATATATATGCAAAAATTTAAAAATTTATATATTAAAAAAAAGGAAAAAAGAGACCCGAACGAGCAAGAAGAAAGTGGGATTCAGGGACCTACAAAACGTTTTAAGCAGGTCACTTTTCAAAATGCAGCAGGTAGAGTTGGAAGCGGATTCCGAGCAGGCCTCCTAGCCTCCTCCACTTTAGTAAATACACGGCTGACTGACCGCCTGGGGCCTCCTGCAACCAGGAAGCCTGACAAATCACTAGCACCCATGACGTCTTTCTTTTTCTGTTTTATGACTATGCCCCCTTGTCCCCTGTGAGGGGGGCTGGGAAGAGGAGTGTCTCTCACCTATGGGAGCAGGGACACACATTCTCGCCTTCTCCTCCCTTTTTATTTATTTATTTATTAATTTTTTTGAGACTAGGTCTCCCTATTTTTGCCCATGGAACCACAGGCTCACGTTGCCCGGGGTACCACGAACTCAAGCAATCCCCAGCCTCAGCTTCCCAGGTAGCTGGGATTACAGGAGTGCGCCACCACCCCCAGCTATATTTATTTGGAGCTAGGGTCTCGCTACGCACCCCCGGTGGAACTCGAACCGCGATCCCTGGCCCCGACCGCGGCTTCCTAGGCTGCCGTTCACAGGCATGCGCCACCATGCGCAGCCTTCTCGTTCCTTTTTAAAGGACAAGTCAAGGATATGCCCAGGCCAGGTCAGAAAACATTACATCAGAGATACTATATTTACCCCCACTTGCCTTTCAAGCAGAGCAATTTATGTGATGAAAAATAGCAGAGACAAGCTGTCCTGCTATCTTCAGAGAAGAAAAACATCGACTTTTAAAGCCATGTATGATCTTACATTGCAGTAATTTTCTCTGGTGGTTACATTTTCCTTTTCTTTCATTTTATTTTTTAAAATTGTCTCTGAGGATGGAGCTAGAGAGACTTATTGCATCAGTCCAGGCCCAGGGACCTGCAATTGCTATTCAGGGTTTAATCCATTCCAAGCTGTCACCACAGATTTGAGTCAAGAGAGACTAAACAGAAAGGAGAATGACAAACAGTCGTGGCTGGATTTGCCTTGGTCTGGAAGTTTCCATATAGGCCTCATGTGCCCTGCCTCACCCCCATCACTAACTCACTGGCCAATTATTTTTATTTTTCAGATCTCAGTTTCCCGCTCAGTAAAATGAGAAAAATCAATTTTGTCTCCCTTGGAGAAGTATTTACTAAGGGAATACATGTGAATAAGGATTTGAGGGGGTAGAAAGGTTACTGAAACTGTTTCCAATTCAACTATCACTTCTTGAGTACATACTAGGCTTTAACAGAGTATAACATTGTACCTACCTGGGAGAAGTCCACAATCTGATAACTAGGGGGGGAATTACAAAGAATTTTAACTCCCGGCAGCAAATAACAAGAGTCCCAGCTTCCAGCAGATAGAATGCTGAGAGAATGAAGACAGGGCCAAGGGAAGTGTCTGCATGAAAGAAAGCATTTGAGATTGGAAAGAACAAGATGACATTCCAGAGAGAGAATGAAGGTGAAGAAAGGTGTCATGGACCCCAAGCTCGAGACATGTTCGGGTACTTGTCAAGGAGCAGTGGGTTCCAGGAGTGGGTTTTTCTCATTTTACAGGCCCAAAGTGGGTTCCCTTTTAGAGAGACAAAGAAGTCTGTGTTTTGCTTACCAGAGGGAATAGGGGAATAGGAGGAGGGGAAGGGATGGGGGAGGACGGCAGAGAGGCCATGGGCACAGTGGTTTGGTGGAGGAATTAAAAAAGCGTGAATATTATAGATGAAAAGTCTTTTTATTTTAATTAATTAATTAATTAATTTTTTTTTTTGAGACTAGGTCTCGCTATTTTTGGCCATGGAATCACAGGCTCTTGTTGCCCGGGGTACCACAGACTCAAGCAAGCCCCAGTCTCAGCTTCCCAGGTAACTGGGATTACAGGCGCACAACACCACGCCCAGCTATTATTTAGGACTAGGTCTCACAGTGTTGCCCTGAGCAGGACTCGAACCGCGATCCCTAGCCCCGGCCGCATCATAGGCTGAAGCTTACAGGCACTAGCCACCGGGCCCGGGCTGAAAAGTCTTTTTTAAAAATATATAAATAGTACTTCTGAGGTTCCACTCAGCTTTTGTCATGAGATATACAAATCTATTTCCCTTGATGCCTGGGTGATTTAATACTGCAGTGATGTCTCCTGGATTTTCATGATGAATTTGCTAAGATGTTGATTATTTGCCAACA
>PVHY01027042.1:0-16661 GCA_004024945.1 Uropsilus gracilis
GGGGGATGGAACCTAGGCTCTAGTTTGGATCCAAGCACTTGGCCTCATCAGCCATGGGACTTTGGGCAGGTTACCTGACAACTCAGTACCTTGTTTCTTTGTCCGGATGGTGGAGGTGAGAGTAGGGTAGATTTCACAGGGCAACGGTTAGGATGGAATTAAAATGCTTAGCCTGGTAACCTTGTTCATAACACTCCTGAGAACCAGCTTTATTTGTATAAAGAACATTTGCTTGGCAGTCAGATTGATCTAGATTTCACATCTGAGCTGTGAAAACTTGGGCAGTGTACTAAAGATCTCTGAATTTCCGTTTAACTGTAAAACAGGAACCGTGGGCCTTCTTTAAGAGTTTCTCATGATCATCGAATGAGATGATGAGTGAGGTGCTTCAGTTAAAAGACTGATAAATTTTTAAAAAAAAGACTAATAAATTAAAAAATAACTTGTGTTTTGATACGTTGCAAATTTACCAAATGCCTCTCCCATCCCTCTCTGCTTTGAGTCCTTTTCCCAGTTCTTCTCCCATCCCTGTCTCTAGAATCTGCTGGGTCTGGGAGACAAATGTCACAGTGAATACAAGAAGCATCAGGCATACAATTTCACAGTCATCAGCAGTGCAAACATGACGAAGCACTTCCTATTTTCTGGGAAGGTCATAGAGATCAGCTCACATTTGGGCACGCAAAGTTGCTATTTACCACAAAAAGGTACAGCAGTGGGAGCATTTAATATATTTGCATGGGTGTGAATGACAAGGACTCTGAAATCAAAAGTGCTGGAAAGTCATATTGGTCAGAGAGTTCACATTCTTGTCAAATGTTTTTAGCATGGCACATTGCCCAGAGCTTCACAGAGATCAGTTCATGGAAACTTCTCAAGCTTCTCAAGACCTGTTGCCCGCCAACCAGGAGCCCCTGGTCCCTTGATGAGAGGATGGCTCCAGTCTGTCTCCTGTGTGTCTGCCTTCCATGGCTCCTGTGAGCTCTGTCTCTTTGCCTGGCAGACTGTCTTCCCCCTTGTCCAAAAGGCTTGTCCCTGCGTCTGAATCCAGATTTTCCAGCATTACCTGGAGAGATGCAAGGTTTTAACGTCTGAAACATACGTGTCTTTGAATCTTGGAGCAATTTGTTACTGATCAGTACTGAAGGCAGAGCCTTTGGGTATGTGGATGAGTGGAGATTCTAATCTATTCCAACCTATATTCTTGCCCAGGTTGCCATTGTTCTCTGTAGTACTAGCAGCAAAGAAAATTATTGGTTTGGATTTATTAGGTATCATTTCAATGTGTGGCCAGTCGGTGGGTGTCACCGAACTTAGTATTTAGCCAACCAGGTGTGTGGGGGGAGATTTTGATTCTATTTCATTTGATTCAGTCTGATTGCTGGGGTGTAATGAGGCCCAAATGTTGGGAGAAAAATCCCAGTTTGGGACCCATCTGTGTAAATGGTTTCGTGTGGTCCCCTCTGAAGAAGGGAAGGGAAGGGGTGAATCCACAGCTCCCCTTTACAAGTGCTGTGACATCTGTGAGCCCAGAGAGGGCCTTGTGGTTGGAAATAGTCCATGTCAAAGATACCTTCCAAGTAATGCCTGTGTGCTGAGGAAGGCATATACCTTCTATGAGAATGAGTGATGATGGTGTTAAATGTAACTGCTCTGCTCTCCTACCGCTCACTCCCCGCTCCCCGTCCCATCTGTTTCTCAACTCTCACTCTGCCAGCAATCTATTCTTGCTTCCACTTTCCAATAAGTTCCTCAAGGCACAAGTGGTAGAAAGGCCTTGCTCCTAGGGGGAGGAGGCCACTCAGCCAGAAATCAGCACGCTGGAGCCAACACCCTTGATAAACATGCTGAAATGTGAGAAGCTGGGAAAGGAAGATGTTGGGGGGGGAAGCAGTATTTCACTGACTCACAGTTTCTACCAGCATCCTGTTAAAGCCTCAGCTCCTCCGAGAAGCCTTCCCTGATCTAATCAAAATGATGCCAACATGGATCTTGTGTCCAGTTGGGATCTTCCCCACCCCCTGGGAAACCCACCCACAACCCATCATGATCAGTCGATCTTCCTTGTAGATACCCATGTCACTGTCAGTCCCACTTTGGTCAGCCACTCCGTACAGCCTGGGCCATCTGCCTTTGTGTCCAAGCTGGAAGCATTCAAGGGCTGTCACACTTTACCATCATTTCAAAGATAATTTAATTAGAAATAAATGTATATCACAGTGTGGATCCAAAGCTTTTGATAGCGCAGGTTTCTCTATCTGGGATATCTTTATCCTCTTCTCTCTGCTTGTTCTTTCAACATTTATTGGGCCCTAATTACAAGCTGGGCACCCTGGTTGGGGAGCTACAGAACTGAATAAGCCATGGTTCTTCTCAAGCAACTCAGTCTAGTGGGAAATCCAGGTCGGTCGTGTGTCACTTAATGCAGACACATTCTAAGAATGCATCATTAAGCAATTTCATCTCATGTGGGAACAACCATAGAGTAATTATGCAAACCTAGATGCTCCAGCCTACTGCCCACAGAGGATGTGTGGTCCATCAGTGACTGAGGCATTATTAACATTGGACAAATGTATTATTTTATGCAATATTATTTTATGCATTGTCAGTGAAACAAAGTCAGTATTTCTAACAGGGTCAGGTGTAATCTGGACAAGACCATGCTGCCTGGAGGAGGTGATCCCTGAGCTAAATCTTAAAAGAAAGGCTGGTTTTAGCCAGCTGTGTCTGAGAGGTTGAGGATAGGTTTTGACAGAGGTGCTAACTTAGGAGGAAACGAACAGAAGGGAAGAGGGGGGAAACTACAAATGCTTCTGTGTCACTTGAGGTTTTGCATTTCAGAAAAATCATCTAGGCATCTCTGAGGAGGGCAGAACTAAGGAACTGCAGCTACCAGCAAGTACATTTTGGAGGCAACTGCAGTTGTCCAAGCAAGAGATGATGGCGGCTTGAACTAGTGGAGTGGTAGAAGAGGTAGAAAGGAGAATTAGAAATTAACAAGCATGTAGGAGGTAAAATCAGCGGAACCTAATCGTCAGTGCATGGAGGAGAGGCTAGAAATCATCAGCAGGAAAATGGGGAGAGTGTGCCCCAGAGCATATCAAGGCAATTGAAAAGATTAGGAGAGAGCAGAGAGCAGTGGCTTTATCGAAAGCCAAGAAGGGAGTGTGATTGATGACATCAAGTAGCTAGAAGAGATCTCTTGAGATCAGAACAGGAAAATGTCCAGTAGGTTAGAAAGCAAATGTTCATTGGTGACCTTGATGAGCTGAGGTGGTTTTAGTGGCACAAGACAAAATTGCATGGTATAAGGAATGAATTGGAAGAACAAAAGTGAATTCAGAAGAGAATCATTTTCTCCTTCAGATACCACAGACAAATATCTGAGGCCTAAAAGCTTTTCAAGCATCTAAAATTATGTTTGGGGTCTGAGAAATATTATTAGCTTCAAAATGCCAAGAGAAAACTACAAAATTAAATTAAGATATGTTTAATTAAATATCTCCAAAATGTAACATTGTTTCAACTTCATTAATTTTTAAATTTAATATTCATAAAAACTTCATTACATTTAGAAAAAGAATTTTGGGTGAGATTTTTCTCATCTTGCATATATTCCTTATATGCACTGTGGTGGCTGAAAAATCAACCAATTACAAATTAACTATTTCTACTCAGACCAAAAAAAAAAAAAAACCAAAAAACATTTTTTTAAATGCATTTAACACACAGATCGGGTGCATTTTCTTCTTGCTTTTCTGTGAGATGAAGCCTCCAAATGTATGCATTCTAAGAACTCTGGAATGTCTTAAAATAGCTCTGATGTAGACAACTACTTCTAAAAGCTGGACCAGGAAAGGAAGAAGAGAACTGTTCATTAAATAGAGAGAGGAAGGAGAGTTTTTTATTTTCCTTTAAGCATGAAGAAACGTGAGTGCCTGTGTGTGCTGAGGGAAAGAACCAGTGGGGAGGAGATTGGAAGAGGACCCAGGTGAAAGCAGCTAGAGCCCAGATGACAGAATGGAGCCTGGCAAGGGAACAAAACACCTCTTTCACAGAAATACCCAAGGAGGCCGAGGTCCTTCACAGGGACCCAAGTTCAATTTTCTATAGCAGGCAAAACTATCCCAAAGTGACAGAGAACTTTCCTACTGCCTGAGGGACCACTTGGAGAAGCCCTTTACCCAGCAGGTGGAGATCACTTGTATCACCATTGACACTTCTCTTGCACTGGGGGGTCTCCAGCCTCTCTTCACAGGTACTGACTGAAGAAACTAGTTCACCATTGATTTTCAAGTGCACATCCCAGTACCCCAGTTCTTACCATTCCTAGCTCTGCGACTGCAGCATCTGCCAACATATTCCAACTAGAACCCTCCATTAGGCCCTCATCCATGGTGGCTGGGTTATCTCTGCATTAGGCTCCTAGCCGTGGTGACTGGATAATCTCTGCCAACAGAACCCTGGTATCATCTCCCTCAGGGTCACTTTTGCATCCGCTGCCACTCCTCCCCAACACACACACACACACACACACACACACACACACACACACACACCACGCACACACTAGATTCCTATGAATCATGATGGTCCTATAGTCAAAAACCTTCTCCCCAAATGGTCCCAGGAAGAGATGTTCAAATGAACACCAACAACCTTTCCCCTAGAAGGTAAAAAATCTGAGCCAAATCTTATAAAATTGAGTTTTTGAATAATCCCCTGCCTTTGCTTATTCAAAGCAGAGGCCCTCACACTCACAGAGTAGTCAGGAATGCAGACTGCAGTACCGCCTCATTATCAAGTTTTATCAGATTGTGCTGTTATTTTAAAAAACACACCCAAAAGGCAACAGACTTCCCTGAGGCTTTGTGAGGGGAAACTCCAGGCATCTTGAAATGGGTAAGCAGGGTTAGTTTCCCAGCTTGCCAAACTGCGGTAAGTAGGGTCAGATTTCGAATGTTCTGTGACAGACACAGCAGCCTCACCGATAAGGAAAGCTGTCAAATGTGCTGTCCCAGAACAGTGCTGTCCTTGCATGTTCCCGGATAAAAGATGACTTTTATTGATGACTCTGACCCCTGTTGAATCAGGATTTCATGTGTTTATGACTCGCCCCTAAAATTTGGTTTTCTCTATTGCCTACCGCCGCCACCCCACAAAAACCCCACTTGGTTACCGAACTAAACTCACTAAACTTCATGTTTAGATCCGTGGAAGTGAAACTACCATGGAATCCTACAGGTAGTTCTCAAGGGCGAGCTATAAATCTGTAATCGGGCTCAGCCATAAGGGTACAACCAGAAACTAAGTCTGACCCCAAAGCATTTACCATTATCCAAAAAGATCAATTTGCAAAGTGACTTTAGACCTGGCTGGAGAAGAATCACCTGTGAAAGATATTTTAAAATACAGGTTCCTGGATCTCATCCCCAGAGCTATTGATTTGAAAGGTCTGGGGCAAGAACCAGGATTCTTTATATTTTTAACAGGCTCCCGGGTGGTGCTGATGACTGCCAGGTATGGGAATGGCTGGTCTAGTGGGATGAAAAAATTTACCTTCTGAGAAAGACAAATACTGGACTATTTCCCTTCTATGTGGAATATGAAGAAACAAAACAAAGGGACTAACGAATTAAACCAAAATACAACTTAGAAATGTTGAGGCTACAGACAGGCAGGTTAAGGGGGACTGGAAACAAAGGACAGAGGGGTCCCCAATGGTATAGGGTAAAGGACTATGTGTGCTTTGATGGTGGTGGGGAAGTGTAGTAATATACATCTGAGGGTGGTATATAACTACTTCCCCAAAAACAATGTTCAATGCTAACTTCTCAATGAAAGGGAAAAAAAATGAAAGAAAATCATGATAAAATGAAACTTAAAAAGAAAGAAAAAGGTTTGCTTTCTCTGAGTATTTTAGGAATGTGTTGACACAGATAGGTAAATATAATGTGTCCTAGCCTTGGTTTGGTACAATAATTGCTTTCTATCACACAGATGCATCAGGGAGATGACTAAAATTTATATGAAGCTGTTAGGTGTTGGTATCATGTCTCTCTAGCCTAAATCACATTTTGCCTTAACCCTTTCTTAATTACTCTTTGCCTCTCACTCCAGATGTCCTTTTTGGGGCTTCTCACTAATCACCTCCATTTGCAGCTAGACCTCTCCCTGGCCTTTCACCTCAACTGTGCTGCACTTCTAGCTCTTCAAGGAATGTGTGTCTAGATCATCTACAAGACTCAAGTTGCAACATTTTAGATGAATGGTTATGGCTTTCAATTTTTTACACTTTTTTATGTTATTGCTATTTTTTTTATAGGACTGGGAATGGAGAATATTGGTGGAATCTTCGTGGTTCTTATTTGTGGCTTAATTGTGGCCATTTTTATGGCTATGTTGGAGTTTTTATGGACTCTTCGACATTCAGAAGCTACTGAGGTAAACCTGCAAAAGGGTCAAAGGCATATGAACTAGTGCTGGCAGACAAGGCAGAGTTCACAGTCTGACACACATACAAATGTCATTTCAGACAAGCTGTCAAGACAGGACATGTCAGTGTGGTGGGAAGAATTCTCCAGGGCAAGATACCTGGTCATGGCTCCAACACTTGCTAGTGATGCAGTCATAGACTTCAGATTCTCCTTTGAAGCATCCTGGCACATAAATATATGGAAAATATTTTATACAACTTAATTTAAGCCTAGTACAGTAAAACAAACAAACAAAGCAAAAACTGTTCTATTTATACCAGGTATAAATAGAAATGATGATGTTACCCCTTCCAATTTAGGTTTTTTGGCTTTATAGCAAAAGATGCTTGAGGATATCCCAATTCATGTGAGCCCAAGAATCACATCTTTTAAATAAGTTTAATTCCCAAACTGGCAGCTGAGAACCTGGGATAACATCAACTGCACACAGACTGAAGAGTCTGAGAATGGAAAAGACTCATCTCGTTCTTTTTCCTTTGTCTGTCAAAGAAGGCCCAAACCTTACATGCTAGTTGCATTATTAGATTGTGAATTACATTAACCTCTAGCTCAGTCTGCCAACTCTGGAAATTTTAAAGCCTCTGTCCTTAATTGATGCTGGAGAAGCAGCTTGTAACATGCAGAATTGTGTGTCCTGCCCTAGGAATCCACAGAGCCCAGCTTCCCAGGATCTCGAGATATAGTACTGCCTGCTCATCCTCCTGTGCTCAGCTCTCCTCCATATCTCCATAGACCTTCACTCCTCACACCCTTTGCCCCTTCATACACAGAAATTAATTTTACCTCTCACCTGATCAAGAAATCAGATGAAAATCCCCACCAACAAATTTACTCATGGCCACAGCAGCTCAGCGAGTACACCATCCTTGAGCCCATCTTTCACCAGCTACTCTGGGTTTATTTTATTTCTTCCCTTTACTTTTTCTTCCCACCATCTCCCTAAAACCCCAAAAGATTCTCAAGCTTATCCCATATTTTAAAATCATACAATATGACTATGGCTCTTCCCAACCCCTTCCCTCTTCTAAATCAAAGTGATCTAATCTCACCATATCCTTACCTCTCATTTGGTCCTCCAAATAGTCTGGCCTCTCCCCACCTGCACTGGAAGCCTCTGCTATGAGATCTAACATGTCGTAATGGACATAAACTAAGAGAACCCATTGGGCCTTACTGGACCGCAATGTGCCCCTTGATGAAGTGGACAATTCCTTCTAGAAACTCTCTCCTTCCTTGTCTTACTTGGTTCCCCTCCTACTCCTGTCTCCTGCTTTATAGGTTTTCTTACTCTGTCCATTCCTTAAATAGTAATGCTGCTTACCTATTGCATAAGTCATAGTTCAGGTGCTCCTTTCTCTGTGACACCTTCCCTGTGTTCTCCCACCTTCTCTGCTGGACCATTTAAGTTGACCATTTCTCTCCCTTCCATCACCATTACAATCTATGCATAGAGCACTCATCCACTGTGTTATAAGTTTGTTTGTATCAGCTTGGCTAACTGACATTGCATTGCCTTAAAGTAAGGATGCTATCCTCTATCTCTTCATTTCCACTGCAAAGCACAGCGTTTGATGCATCATTGACAGTCAATAAAGATAGATTGTTCTAGCCGGGCACGGTGGCTCATGCCTGTAAGCTTCAGCCTATGAAGCGGCCAGGGCTAGGGATCGCAGTTCGAGTCCCGCCTGGGGCCTGTAGTGAGACCTAGTTCCAAAAAATAGCTGGGTGTGGTGGTGCACGCCTGTAATCCCAGCTACCTGGGAAGCTGAGACTGGGGATTGCTTGAGTCCATGGTACCCCGAGCCTGGGGTTCCACGGGCAAAAATAGCAAGACCTAGTCTCAAAAAAAAAAAAAAATAGATTGTTCTAGTCTTGTCACAAATAAGAAACCAGGTTTGTGTTATTGCTTTGATAGTTGTAGTTATTAGAAGCTCAGAAAAGTTATGTGACTTGCCTACAGTTTCTGCTATTTTAGCAAGAGTAGGTCTAGAATCTTGCTCTCAGATCCTAACTCAGGACTTCATTCTAACTCTGTAGCTGCTTCAGGTAGAGAATCTATATACATTTGGTCATTCAGCACTGTCTGCAGAGGCCTTGAAAAATTCAGCGAGGGATTAAAGTACTTTCAGCAGCTAAAACAAAGACAAAAGCTATCAGCTGTCCTGTTGCTAGAACTGGGAGAAGACTGGCAGAAAGTACATAAAGAACACAGGGGCTTCTTCCATCATTTTCGGAGAAATTGTCCTTCGTGAAAGAGGAGGGAGCTGCACACCCTTGGATAATATGTGTGTAGGTTCAAATTCCAGGGATGTTGTTTATTAGCCAAGTAATTTCTAGCCGGAAATGTAACTTTTCCAAGTCTACCTTCCACATCTGTGAAATAGGTATAATAGTAATGGTAGTAGTAGCATACATTCATGACTTTTAATCCCAGTTTGGAAGGAATGTGCTAAAATTTTAAAGTTTGTTGCAAGTACGTAACTGTAAAATTTGACTATAATTTGGATGAAGTATCTCACTTAGTGTCAGGGTGCATACATTTTGCAACCGATATTTATGTCTTTGAATATAGTGTCTACCTCAGAGTCTCCTAGGTGTGACCCAAAATAGATTGTATTACCTTTCTGAAATCCTAAATATTCTGAAACACAGCCGGACCCAAAGGTTTCCTATTAGGAGACTACGGAGTAGGGATTGTGGTTGCTGTTGTTTTTCTTGTTAAGGGTAGTGTTGGAAAGCCTCCTTCCCAGCCCTAGCCAGTTAATTAAAAGAACTGAGAATCGTAGCCTGAGCACAGCGGGTTGGAGATGTTGGTAACTTTTTCAAATAGTTGAAAGACTGACAGGCAAGAAAGGGATTATTTATTTCATAGACTTCAAGGTCCAAATTTAACTGGGATCAATGGCTGAAATTTTCAGGAAGAGGAATTGTTAACTCAGTTGAAGGCCGCAACATTGAACAGAGATATGCAAAAATGGTTTGGGCTCTTTTTCAATTCCCTGCCACCATTGTCTCTGAATGTAAGATAAACAAAGATCAGACAGCCAGTGTGCAGGGCTGTTGAACATTATTGTATAGGGAAGGGGAGGCAGGGAATGGGTGGGGGGGAGAGGGGGCAAGGGAAGAGAGGGTTGAATACTGAACATGAAAATGGATTGAAAGGCCTTCATGTGATCTTCATACTTAAGATTATGTGACTCAGTGTCAGGCAACCGCTTAGCCCCCAACCCCACAGCCCCGCAAGGGATGCTGGGGCTGGGTCTAAAAGATTGGCCTGTCACCTCCTTCCTTGCAGGTGTCTGTCTGCCAGGAGATGGTGACCGAGCTGCGCAGCATCATCCTGTGTCAGGACAGTGCCCACCCGCGCAGGCGGCGCACCGGGGTGCCACCGCCCCGACCCCCCATCCCAGAAGAGCGCCGGCCCCGGGGCACCGTGACTCTGAGCAATGGCAAACTGTGCGGGGCCGGGGACCCGGATCAGCTGGCTCAGAGACTGGCCCAGGAGGCCGCCCTGGTGGCCCGCGGCTGCACGCACATCCGTGTCTGCCCCGAGTGCCGCCGGTTCCAGGGCCTGAGGGCCCGGCCGTCGCCGGCACGCAGTGAGGAGAGCTTGGAGTGGGACAAGACCACCAACAGCAGCGAGCCCGAGTAGCGGCTGGACAGGACACTTGGTGGCCAGGTGGGGAGGGGAAAGCAGCTGGGCAGGCCGCTGTCAGCCGGGAGCCCGGACTTGTACAGCGTCCACACTTCCTTCGGATTTGGGATCCAGTAACTTGACAGAAAGACCGAAGAGCCTGACGCCCCAGCCAGAGACAGCACGGGGGCCAGGGCCCTCGGCTGGCCAGAGACCCCAGAGACGTTGCACCCCAGTGGTGATGGGACGCCCTCCCTCCCAGCCATAAGGACCCATCTTCTCCCAGCGGGCCTTTCCCTCAGGCCAAAATGAGGTCTGGGGTGGGGGGCGGGGCCTACCCCCCGCAGGTACTGTGAATTGTGAATTGTTGAAATCATCAGTTGACTCTCGCTCTAGGAAGGGGCCCTTGTACCCTGGGTCTAGTTCTTACAGGAAAAAAAAAATTAAACTCAACAGGGAAGCTTTTTTTCTGGATTCCTATAATTCTGTTTAGTGTTTCTTTTCTTTGGTTTCTTTTCTCTGTCCTGCCTTTTTCTTATGTGTTGTCTTTTCAATTCTACTCATTTGTTTTGTTTTGTTCGAGGGTGGGGGGTGGGGGGGTGGGGGGGGAGACACTGGAAATGAAAGTCTAAATAAACCCAGTTCCTTTTTCCTGAAACTTTAGGATCTGGAGCCCTGCCAGTGTATCAGATTTCAGGTGCTGAACTCTCCTTGGGCTGATGGGGGCTCCGGGAAGCCTATAAGGGTCTTGGGTAGAACATGGTAGAGAGTTCCAAATAAAAATTCATTCAAGTTACCTTTAAAATGCCAAAAACTAATTAACTCAGAGACCTTGAAACACCTGGGTGTTCAGGGATGACTGTGTCTTTCCCTTCTCTTCCTCTTTGTGACTTTCACTGTTGTTGGGTCTGAGTTGGTCCTGCATGAATGTCATCTCTGAAGAAGGGAGATGGGGAGAAGCAGAAGGCACAAAGTGTCCTGGGGCCCTCTCTAAGGAGAGAGGGGTAGATACGATTTCCCGTTCCACGGCCTTGGCATCAGATGAAAAGTGCTGTCCATAGGGGAGGAGGAATGGAGCTACCTGTGGGTGCGGTGAATACCTTGTCACCTGTATCACTTTTTAACCAAACTCAGTAACTGCCTATTAAGCCAGATTACACCCTCCCCTTCCCCCTCCCACCAAGGCTCTCATAGATTGGGTGATTTCTTGCTATTAGACATGAAACCTGAGTGCTAGTATGTGTGTTTATGTGTTTGGGTGCATGCACAGATGTGTGTTTATTAAGTGGTAAGACCTTAAGTAATTAAGGATTTGCCAGGTTCCTGGGAGAGAGATGAAAAGACTCGGAGCTAGAAACTCTGAGTCCTACCCTCAGCTTGGGCAGAAATACCCTCTGTGTGTGACTGTAGGTAAAGCATTGAACTTCTCTTCCATCTACAAAATCTGATGTTTTCCAGGCTCCCAAAGGATGGCGAGTGACCGTTCTACTTGTGAGATGTTTGCAGAGCCTGGAGCCTGCAGCACTCATCTAACAGGAGGTGGAGGCTTCCCAACAGCTGCTTGACCTTTGCTTGACATCACCTAATGGGAGATTCACACAGAGAATTTTCATTTTCTGATGGAGAGCAAATTCTATGCAATTTCTGATTGTAAACTTTGAAAATTCATTGGAGAGAGAAATAGCCCCTACACCACCTTCATGACCAACACTTCCCCCCACACCTCCACCTTGAATTACATTATTCTCCCATTATTTCTGTTCTGAAAATAAAGACATCTCGGGGAAATGATGAGCTCACATGATTTTGCCATTGGAGTATCCTATCAGCGTCTTCTTTGTGCCAAGACAGTTAGTGAAAGCTGCCATCCTGGGGGCCAATGGTACTCTGATGATTTCTATAAAGAATGCCAGTTTTGTCCTAGGTTTTGACCTCTTCTCACTCATGAAGTTGAATCCTTCTTTAACCATCAAATGATGGCAAGCTGTGCCAGACCTGAGTATTTTTTCAGTTTTGCCTCAAGCCTCTTGGAAGATCATGGATGTGGTGGGAAAGGGCACCGGAAGGTCGGTTGACTGAAGTCCCTAATGGTGCGACACTGCTCCAACCCACAGCTCCATCCCTTGCTATCGACATGTGGCCCTTCCTATGGGATCACGTTTGGGGCAGGAAGGGTTGCTTTAAAACAAAAAACTTGTTTTTATGAGCAGGATATGTTGATCAATAGCAAACTTTTTTTTATGGATTAGTGAAATAAATGTCCCCATGAATCATTTATAAAGTCTGTTTCTTTCACCGTGTGGACAAAGATGTGACTGACAGTAACTGGACAGTTCCTTTTGCTGCTGAGACCATTGTTGGACCTTAGTCAAGCTGGTGAGTGACTCCACAGCCAGTTAGTTCTGTTCCTTGGTTTGTCTCCACTTTTTAATCTGTTTGTTGTTGGCTTTCTTTTCCACTCTGTATTTTCTATCTGACTCTGTATATTGTATAAAGCCGTTTTTTTCTTGTCTGTTTATCTTTCTTCCACTGGAATATTTACAATAAAACAGAAACAAACCCTGAGATGCTAGTGATGAGTAAAAATTGTTTTGGTTTGGAAAGACTAGCTGGGTCCGTCTAAGATTCAGGTCCTCCAAAAGCAAATAAAAAATAACCTGCTTTGTGTCTCTTCCTCCACCTGCCCTCTCTCTCTCTCCACCCTCATCCCCCCTCCACCGCCTTCTCCACTTCACTACCCCTGCAGCTCTTTTTTCATATCTCAGGCAGAGCTAGGTGGCTTCTTTCAATTTGTAGTCCTGGGAGTCTGAGACAGCCCCCCCTTACCCCGCCCACATGGATACACATGTTAATGAAGTCGGGGAGGGCTTTGTCTTCCTAAATGCGCTTTCACAGAATAGCCATCTACTGATACCTAGGGTAACTCTAGTCAGATATCACCGCAGATTCCACCGGGAGTTTGAAGATTACATCAATTAAAATATAATACTTTGCTTTATTTCTTTTAATTGCCTTGCAGGGCCTCAACCGTCACAAGATCTCTACCTCAGAAACCAGGTGGGGTGTAAACTGAGCATGTAGATGGCCAAAAAACTTTTGGCTTCCTCTAATCCAATGCTTATATGAGAATATTCATCCTGGGAACTTGCCAGCCAGCCCTCTTATTGGTTAGGTGAGCCCTAAATATCATGATAACCAATCCCCCTGGGCCCACTCTGTGAACATTTATTAGTTTTGGATTCCAAGGAGTTTAACTTTCTTTCGGAATCTAGGGGGGGACTTCCCCAAGGTAAGGAGTCAAATATGTGGGGCCAGAAAGAGCTGGGGCATTTCAGACCCAGCAGATTGGTAGTTTGAGTCAAGCTTGAGAGACCATTTGTAGCCCTCCCACCAATGGGGTGTGTGTGGCAAGGTAAAACAGTCTGGAAACGATAAGGGAGATTTGATTCCCTGACTGGTTGTCAGCTCTCTTGGGATAATAACAAAGAGGCTTGTTTGGAAAATTCAAAGGAATTCTTTCATAAAGATTTTGCTTTAAGCTAGTGCTTCCTATGGGGCCTTCTCAAAAAGAGAAATTAAACCTTTCTTGCCTATCTGTAAAAGGTGACTTTCTTCCCACAGGCAAGCCCCCTCAGGGCTAACAACCTGGTCATCCGTGTCCTTCCACATTGGTGAGGACATGGCTTCAGAAACTTCTCACAGGGAAGAAAAAGTCTTAGAACTGAAGGAATCATAGACCCCATGTAAGGGCCAGCAGGCAGTTCTGTCACTACTGGCAACTTGTTATCATCCAAACTGTAGTAAATTTTTTTCTGCCCCCCCCCCAAACTTGAGTAATTTCATACTCATTTCTGCATCTGAAGAATGAATGAAACACTACTGTTGCCATGGAGCCAATGCTGAGAGCAAGCCAGCAAACAAGAAGTTTATGAGGGCAAGAAAGTGCAAGCCACCTCACTGATGAGATGTGTCAGGATAGCTGAGCTCCCAAAAAAAGAGCATGAAGAATGCACCCATTTATTCTGCCCATCTATCAGCCAGGAGCTTGCATACAAATATTTCACCAGCTGGGAACTACTGAAGCGAGCCAGGGAAGCAGTGTATTGTGACTGATGCTGGGTCTGGGGACTTGACTCCATTTACAGGTCAGATGGCAGAGAATACACACATGCAATGACCTGCCTGCTAGAAGATCATATAAAGAGCCTCAGCCACACTGCCTTATATGCTATCTTGACTATGTCTGAGAAGTTAGAAAGGGGAACGGGCATCAGAAGACCCCTCATCTCATTGGCACTTTTTTCCTGACTTCATGAATGACCTTGAGAAGAGACTTCCTTCACCTTCAGAGCCACCTTAGATGATTCCATGGAAAATAATGAACAAGTACAGGAAATGGTCTGGTCTCTGTTTGGGAAGATGAAATTTACCTGTAAGAGACAGTGAAAATACAGCACAAAATATCAAAGCACCAGAGTCTTTGATTTCAAATATAAGCCACATGGAGACTGATTCTGAGGGGCAAAAACTGCTAGATATTTGAGATAAACTGAGTGGAAGAAATAGAACTGTAAGTGTCTTTGACTGGTTGGTTTTTTGGTGTTTTTTTTTTTTTTTTTGATATCTAGAAAACGAAGATTCTGCTTCATCTCCCTTGGAGTGAAATATGGTTAATTCATGTTGATGAATCCAGCGCTCTTCTGACAAGAGAGGACTTGTTCATACTCTTGTTTTGTTTTTACCCACAGCACGCCTTTTGGGGGGATTCTGGCTCCTCTCCTGTTATGCTTCTACTGCTTGTTGGCAACACTGTTGAGAGATTCTCACCTGCTATCTCAGTCCTGGGCTTCTTTTAAGTTGTATTAGAAGGATTACCTGCAGAGACAAAGAGGCTAGTCCTAAAGAATACAGAAAAGCAAACTGAAATGAGCAATGAAATAGACTGAAGTGGATTATGAGAAAAGATCAAACATGTTTTAAATTGTGATGAAGGACTGTGAATCCAAAACTGAGAGTGTGTAGCCAATGTAAAAAATTAATACAGGCCCACCCCCCCACCCCCATTTTTGATATACAGAAACATTCAGAGCCATTTTCCTTTTCAGTCCATTAAGCCATCCTGTTACCGATAGCACAAGGACTCAGCCTAGGAAGTTATTCTACTTGGATTGTTCTGATTAGATTCTTAGTAGCTTTTCCATTAAAAATAACAGAATGTAACTTCCATTTCCACATCATCTGTAATCCTATCGGCCAGTGGGCCTAGGAAAGCAGTTTAAATCACCAGAACTTGGTCAAATGTGAAGGTCAGAGGAGAGAAGTTACAAGTAGGTAAATAGCACAAAGTGTATTACTAAGAGTGTTTTGTGCTGGTGTGTTCAAATGTGCCAGGACTGTAAAATCTAGCTTCAAAGAGGATCAGATGAAAAATAGTTCTATACAGAGAGACTTAAAGTAATATTTTTCTTTGCTGCTTTTGCTCCCTTTTTATGTAAGTTAAATTGGTGTGTGTGTGTGTGTGTGTGTGTGTGTGTGTATGTGCATGTTGAGTACAGGCCTGCCAGTTACTGTCAGTGCTCCTTATGTCCATTTCAAAAGAAAGAAGATGCTCTCCATGATCATTTCAGCCTTTTTTCGTGCTTCTAGATAACATTGCTGGGTTTAGTATTCAGGCTTTGAGTGGCTTAGTTCTCGCTGAGTGGTCTTTGATGTAATTTATTTCTAAGCCAAACGTATATGTAGATGCATGAAGTAAAAGGTGTGTTTTTTTTCTCCATTCCCAGTTGAGATAAGATGCCTGAGCTGACTCCTTAAAAACTCTATCCCACAAAGCCAGGCTCCTCTAGCAATAAATGACCAGACCAGACATTCTGCTGAATGTGTTATTAAACACACTCACTGACTATAAGAGCAATGCAGGCTGACTTTCATTTATACTTCATGCTTATCAATAATGTGTCCATTTTGGGCAGAAAACAATTTTCAAGGATGTCAGACAATGATACTGTTAAAATTCAAGTGGTAGGTTGGCCAATAACATACAGAATTCAGAAACAACATGTCTTATGTTTCAAATAAAGCAGCAGATTTGCAGAGACTTGCCATCATTTTGCAAGGATGTAAGGCCCTGCCTCAGCCAGTCTCTGCTGGTCTTTCTACCTTTCAAGATTTGTCTTACACTCCTTCCCACTACTCCCCTGTTTATTCCATGCTTGTGTTTTTCTATGTCTTTGCTTTAGCAGTTTCCACCTCCTAGATTGCCCATCGCATTCATTTCTACATTGCCAAAGCCAACCCATATTTGAGATCCAGCTCAAAAAATCATTTCCAGCCGGGCACGGTGGCTCGTGCTTGTAAGCTTCAGCCTATGAAGCGGCCGGAGCCAGGGATCGCGGTTCGAGTCCCGCCTGGGGCCCGTAGTGAGACCTGGTTCCAAAAAAACAGCTGGGCGTGGTGGCGCACGCCTGTAATCCCAGCTACCTGGGAAGCTGAGGCTGGGGATGGCTTGAGTCCGTGGTACCCCGGGC
>PVHY01027043.1:0-16682 GCA_004024945.1 Uropsilus gracilis
GAGAGGGAGAGGGAGAGGGAGAGGGAGAGGGAGAGGCGAGGGGGGTTGAGGGGAGGGGGTCGGTGTTCGCTGCCGCTTTCTCTTCGGTAAATACAGCGCAAGAACGCAGACGACCTGAGCACCCCAAATATCCCCCGCTACTATCCCGTCAATACCGACCCAGTGTCCTTCCTGGTTCGCCTCTTGCCCATTATGGATTCGAGCAAATGCTAGAACGCTGACAACTTGGTGAGCGAAAAACGTTACCATATTGCTGAATTCTAACGACTCTAACCCCTTTTGAAAAGTCTGTTTTCTTCGTCTCAGGTCAAGCCCAGCCTGGCCTCTACCACTAGATGCCACTATTAACGCTCCGCCTCCTCAGCCCTGACAACACGCCCAGAGCCAGACTGCCAAATGCCCTCGGGAGGGCAAACCCGCGGCTTCCAGCCAGCAGCGGAAAACCACCGAGGGCGCCGCGCCCAGCCAGAGGCAGAAGAAACGGAAACAACTCGGGGACACTTGTGCGCTCCACGGTCGCCCCACCGCTCAGTCACTCCCCACTTTACTAGTGTCCCAGTCTGGTGTCGTTCCAGGGCGTGGCCCTGGGTCTTCTGGCCACTTAAACGCACTTCTCCGGCCCTTCGTTGACAACTCCACTTTGATTGATTGATTGATTGATTGATTGATTGATTGATTGATTGATTGATTCTAGGTCTCGCTATTTTTGCCTATGGCACCGCAGGCTCACGTTGCCCGGGGTACCACGGACTCAAGCAATCTCTAGCTTCAGCTTCCCAGGTAGCTGGGATTACAGGCGCGCGCCACCACACCCAGCTATTTTTTGGGACTAGGTCTCATTATATTGCCCCAGCGGAACTCGAACCGCGACCCCCAATCCCAGCTGCGCTCCATAGGCTGGCACTTACAGGCATGCGCCACGGTGCCCAGCTTAACATCTCCACTTTTAAATGGCATCCCTAGTAACGAACTCAGAAATGTTCCTTTCTGCCACCTAGGTAAGGTCGGGTGCCTTCCAAAAAAATGTGGGGGGGAGGTTGGCACTGGACCCCGGACACTCCACGTGGGGAAGGAAACGCGCGCACCCCTGCAGGAGGGCTGCTGCCAGGTCCTTCTCAAGCGTCTTGGACCGGAATCCCCTCTTGGCCGCGCTCCCATCGTGAGCGCCTACAATCCACTGGGGGTGGGGGGGGGCGGAGAGTGGGCCAGGGGCCCGCCAAGTCACAGGGGCCCCAGCTGCCAATGCTTCGAGAAAGACCCGCGGCGGAAGAGGGGGGTATGGGGGGGGTCGCTGGATCCTGGTGGAGAACGCGTGGGGTGCGCACCTGCGGGGCTGAGCGCTCGCCCCGCAACCCCGGCCGCATCACCTAGACCTCGGGGGTCTGTGACATGGGCTCATCCGTCTCGTCCGAGCATTCGTCCCGCCAACTTGCGGTAGCAGGTGGGAGGGAAAACGCCCGTTCCGGGATTAAGGAACCAATCAGAGACCACAGGGGCCGATGATGAAAACCCCGCGGGCCAATGAAAGTCGGTGAGTCTAGCCGGCGCCGGCACCGGTCCCGCAGAGCGCGCGCAGACGCACGGTTTTTCAAAGATACAAATTAGCAGACAAGGCCGGGGTTGGACGCCAGGCCACGACGTCCGCAACGACAGGTAGAGATGATTCTGTGCGCGAGAGAAACCGCCCCTGCGGTGGACACGCCGCTCACGCGCGCACGCCGGCCTCCCGCGCGGCAGGCCACGTCCTGCGCGCTGACGTCACGCCGGCCCCGCCCCCGCCCTTATAGCGTCACCCTGGCGCGCGCGCACCATTGTGTGGCTGGACTCGGCCGCCGCAGCGGTGTGAGGCGCGTGTTCCGGCTCTCGCCGTCCCCGCACCCGCACCGCGGCTTCTGCCTTGCGGTCAGCCGTTCGACAGCCAGCCCCCGGGCCCCCAGCCCGCCACGGACATGCCGCGCGTCTACATAGGACGCCTTAGCTACAACGTCCGGGAGAAGGACATCCAGCGGTTTTTCAGCGGCTACGGCCGCCTCCTCGAAATAGATCTCAAAAATGGGTGAGTCGGGCGTAGGCGCCCGCGTCCGCTCCCAGCGGCCGGGGCCGGCGGCGGCGGCGGGGGCGGCCGGAGGACAAGACGGCCAAGGCCGCGGCGCCGCGTGGCAGGGCCGCCAAGATGGCGGCGGCGCGGGGCCGCGGGAGCGCGCGGGGGCGGGGCGCGGGCGCGCCTCCGCCTAACGATGCCCCGCCTGTCCCCGGCACTCGCGCCGCCCCCAGGTACGGCTTCGTGGAGTTCGAGGACTCCCGCGACGCCGACGACGCCGTTTACGAGCTGAACGGCAAGGAGCTTTGCGGCGAGCGCGTGATCGTGGAGCACGCCCGGGGCCCGCGTCGCGATCGCGACGGCTACAGCTACGGAAGCCGCAGTGAGTCCGACCCCCGCGCGCTCCGCGTCCTTGGGACCCTGGTGGGGCGGGCGGGTGCAGGCTTAGGGTGGGCGGGGTGGGGCCTCCCAGCCCGGGCAGGCGCGGGAGCGGTGGGGTGTCCTTTGACGCGGGTGTCTCCGGGCCCCGCTGCTTTCGCGCCTGCCCGTGGCGGCCCGGGACGCCGGAGCGCGGGGATTGGGTCTGGGATTTTGCCTAGCCAGGGTCTGGGGATTTGGGAGCTTGATGGCTAAGGTGGGAGGGGGGTGGCATCTCCTGGGCCCCTGTCAGCACTGTCGTGGGCTCTTCCCGCGGAGGGAGTGAGGGCTGGTGTTACTGGTTGTTAGCCCCCTTGCTTCTCTGTCAGTGCGTTTAGGCAGAAATGTGAATGTCTTAGCATACCAGTTTGGAGACAAGTTGGGGTGGAGGTGGGGGGGGCGGGGAAAGGGGAGGGGCTTTAATCTTAGGTCTTAAGAGATATTATATTAAAATTGACAGGGGCCGGAGAAAGTATTATTTTGAATTAAAAGTGTGGTGTCATACCACAAAGTAGAGCTAAATAAGCTTTATGCTGTATTTGATCTGGTTGGGGCATGTTATTGGGTGGAGGTGGGGGGGGGTTGGTTATGTTAAATGTTTGATGTTGAAATTGTTGCATGTTGAATTCAAACTTTTTAACAAGTCCTTGATGTTTCAATTTGAAAGTGACCAATGGGGCTGAGGCTGTGTCCACTGAGGCTAAGATGACTGCCTTTCCTGATTGGCCTTGGCTTTTCCATACATTGTGTGACCCTTGCCCTATGACCCTTTGGCTGACCTTACCGGAAGCCATGACGACAGCAGCCTTTTGCCATTAGACGCAGGGTGATGGTGAGGATTCCAAGGGTTAGACAAAACTGGTTAATCTGAACTAGGTGACTGTTACCTTGCGTGTTTTGTGGCCAAACCACCACCAAAAACCTCACACTGTGATGTAAGTACTTAGTGTAACTAGTAAACATTTTTGTAAAATGTAGAAATGCATGTAATCAGTTAAGTTTTATATTTTACAATGTTCTGTAAAATAAAACTTAGCGAGGTAAATTGAATAAAGGAGCAGTCACTCTCTAACAGATTGTAGGCGAAGTTTAGTTGGATTTGGTCTGTTTGACTTGCCCTTAATTTAATTTATGGCAAATCACAACTGTATCGAAGGTTTAGCAGTATAATAGCAAAGTCCTACTCCAGTAAATAAAAGTTGATATGTTTGTACTAACTTTCAAAAACATTATGCATTTTTATCATTGCAAAGCATCTGACTGTTCCCTTCATATGATAAAGGTGGTGGAGGTGGATACAGCAGTCGGAGAACGTCTGGCAGAGACAAATATGGACCACCTGTTCGTACAGAATTCAGACTTATTGTAGAAAATCTGTCTAGTCGTTGCAGTTGGCAAGATTTAAAGGTACGTGGTATAGTTTGAGGTTACATGTCCAACTTTTCTGATAATCACTTACAGTTCTAGGCATTTAGATTCCTGGATCTGACTAGTTTTATCACTCTTAGGATTTCATGAGACAAGCGGGTGAAGTAACTTATGCGGATGCTCACAAAGAACGCACAAATGAAGGTGTGATTGAGTTTCGCTCCTACTCTGACATGAAGCGAGCTTTGGATAAACTGGATGGTACAGAAATAAATGGGAGAAATATTAGACTCATTGAAGATAAACCACGAACAAGCCATAGGCGGTCTTACTCTGGAAGCAGATCAAGGTAATTTGTTGATGGCTATAGAGAGGGAAGAAAATGTTTTCCGAGAACAAAGAAAAGTTGTCAATGGTGATGTATAATCAGAATCGGGTCGCCTCTTAATTGTCTTGGTTGTGTGCCATTGGAGTCTTTACTGGATGTTTTGATAGTTGACTCAATTTGCAGCGAGCAGTTATGTTCTTTGTTGACTGCACCTTCGGTAAATGGCTCAAACGTTCACACGGAGATAAAGATTTTACTCTTTCTTGGTGTAGGTCACGGTCTCGAAGGAGGTCACGAAGTAGGAGTCGGAGGAGCAGCCGCAGTAGGTCTCGAAGTGTCTCAAAAAGTCGCTCCAGGTAAGCAGTGTGCTTTGGAGCTTTCTGAATGTTGCTATGCTTGTTGGGGAATTCTGATCTGTTCTGGCAAAGTATTGAAAAAAAAATCTGACTTTTCTCATCCAGGTCCAGGTCTCGGAGCAAAGGTCGATCACGTTCTCGATCGAAAGGCAGGAAGTCTAGATCAAAAAGCAAATCTAAGCCCAAGTCTGATCGGGGTTCCCGTTCTCGCTCTCGGAGCAGATCTAAGGATGAGTATGAGAAATCCCGCAGCAGATCTCGTTCTCGCTCTCATTCCCCCAAAGAAAATGGAAAAGGTGATGTAAAGTCAAAGTCTAGATCAAGGAGCAAGTCTCATTCCAATTCACCCCCACCTGCTCCACCCTCCAAGGCTCGGTCTGCTTCCCCTCCACCAAAAAGAGCTTCAAGATCCCGTTCTAGATCCCGTTCAAAGTCAAGGTCACGGTCCAGATCGAGTTCCAGAGATTAACTCAGAACTCCATGTTCTTTGCACACTATTATGGAACACTTTCCTACTTACTTAGGCAGTTACTCTTCCATGTTTGTACTTGGCCTCTTCTAAAGGAGGAATATCTTAAAACCGAAATTTGATTTGTGGCCAAATTTGATGGAAAAGATAAGGTTCTAAGGAAATGGTGGCATGAAGTCAAAGACCTTCTCCCTTCTTTGTAGAATTAAGATACCTTTGATTTTATAGCTTTTGAGCTAAAATAACTTTTGTAAAGATTAAGCTCATTTAGATTTTTTTTTTTAAGTATTTCAGCAGGATCTGCTGCAGGAATTTTGTTGTTTTATTTGTTTGCTTACTTTAACCGTTTCAAGCTTTGAATACTTAAGGCTTTAGAGGGAGAACCAAATTTTACGATTATGTTAGCTTTTTATAAAGCTTGAGTTATGTTAAGATTTCAAATAAAAGTTTGCTACCAAGATGATTGCCTTATTGCATAGGTCACTGTTAAATTTCTTTAAACATTGTTTGTGAAAACAGTGTAAATTCTACTTAAGTGTAAAACAGCAAGCCTCAGACCAGCAATAAATTATTCAATTTGGTAACATCATTTTGTGCTGTTAATCAAATTTACCAAAGTCATTTGCATCTTTAAAAAAATAAAAAGGCTTTTTGGTAGTCAATCTATTGCATAAGTTTGCGTAGATTAGTAAGTTTTAAGTGAGGAAACTGTCAGATTGAAATTCAGACCCTTCAAGAAATAGCTCCTCTTCTTGGGAGTCTTGCCTGTGCTCTCGCTCTACTGAAGCGGACAGGTGGTGGTTGTGTTCAGAGCATGGTGCCATGGTATGAACTGTTAGGAAGAAGTGGAGGTGGTCTTTGAGCAGAAACTTAGCTAACACTGCATTTTTCTCCTAAAAGTGTTTGTACTTAACACTTACCACTTCGTAAGCATTATTGCTTAAATATTCCAAACCATGGTCTCCTTTGGCAGTTGGTGGAGTTAGGTGGTAATTGGGCAAGCCATCCTTGTAAACTTTTCAATATGGTTGCTGTGATAAATTTAAATGGGGAAGCTCTAAGGTTTTTGGGCTTTGTCCTGAATTAAGGAAACTAAATCTCAGTGCTGCGGACATGTACTGGTCACAGGCCCATGAGCAACTCCCTGTCAGACAAGGCTTGTCCCAGGGCCTGGTGTACGCTGCCACAGATGTGCCACAGCTGTGCCACAGCTGTGGGGGAGAGAGCATAACTTTGGAGTTGGTGTGTAGGCGCAAACAATTGAGAGTACACACCATGTAAAATAAGGCTGTGTAGAAAAAACAAGTTAAATTTACTGGTTTCACTGTTGGAAAATCTTAGGGCCTGCTGTTTGGAATCTAGTGCCCATAATCTTGATGTTTCCAGAGAATATTCATTTTTGGTACTGGGGGGTGGGGGTGTTTGTTTTTTTAAAATTAGATGTTTGTAAGATCTGGGGTTGTTTTTTCTTGAGTATAGATTTCAGAATTTGAGAAAGGAAAACTAGTGCCTATAATTACAGTTCAATATTTTCCTGTTTGAAAGCATAGAAGTCATGTCTCCATGGCTTTCAGAATATTTGAAGTACAAGTTAAAGAATTGGCTTCAGCCAGTGCTCACTTTAGGGAAAGAGCAAAAAGCTTTTAAAAGGAAGTTGGGGAACGTACTACATTGTGAAATTTGACTTCCTGGAAGTCTGCAAGGTCTTCCCCTGGGCCCTTGTTGCAGGACTTGTTAAAACTTGGGTTTGGCTACATTGTTAATTAGAGCTGCCTCTTGGTGGGCTACATTGTTAATTAGAGCTGCCTCTTGGTGGGCAGCTGTCTAAGTAAATGCCCACACTATAAAAACTTTCTAGTAGTGGCAAAGACTGACTTTAAAATCTAGTCCCATCCTGTGACATACATCATTAGATGTGCTTCGAGCGCTTGTAATGCTGGTCCAGTTGAAAGCAAAGGTGTTAATTCCTTGCTCCCTTGGGAGTGGGCCCAGAGTCTAGCCCGCCACACCTCCATCAATGTCTTGATGGAGTGTTGAGCTGACAGCAAAAGTGAGTGGCATCTTGGTCCCCCAGTGCCTTTCAGGCCACTTTGAATCCTACCTGCTCCTGTGACTCTTGACTGTGTTACCACCTTAAATCTTGGAATCTCTCCCACCTTGTTAACCTATTTCTTGCTTTATCACCTCAATAAAATGTTTACTGAGGGAAAGACTTGTTTTTAATTTATTGTGTATTCCCACTTCGTGCCAAGTGACTGGCAGATGGCGCTTGGGATTAGAGCTGCCATTGTTAATCCGCTCCTGAGTGGAAGGTGAGACAGATCTTGTTTTCAGCTCTTCAGAAGTGTAAGTCTGAAATGGAAGTGGAGCTTTGTCTTGGACAAGTCATCCCTTAGGCTTCCCCATCAGCTTTGAAGTGGTAGGGAGAAGCCGTCATGGACTGAGGTGAAAAGGTTAGGTGGGATACTAACTGCTGTTGTGGGAATGACTAAATATACCACTTTGTGTTAACTTGGTCACATAAAATTCTTCTAATAGTTATTTTAAACAATTTCTGTAATTTCTCAAATGAAGCTTGAATCATGCTTTACCCAAGACCTTAGTCTTACATGTTAAATTGACCCCAGAACACTCTGAACTTTGGCAGTGTTTTTGGGACCATAACGTTTTTATTTTCAGAAGGCAGTTTTCTGATTATCCATTTCCTGTGACCACTCCCAATGTCAGTTCTGTGGCAGTGGAGAGGTTCATTTTCTAAAATTCTTATTTAGAGACTAGATCTCATTACTTGCCCATGGAACCGCAGGCTCACGTGCCCAGGGTACCACAGACTCAAACAATCCCCAGCCTCAGCTTCCCAGGTAGCTGGGATGACAGGTGCGCGCCACCACGCCCAGCTATTTTTTAGGACTAAGTCTCACTGTTGCCCCAAGCGTGACTCCAACCGCGACCCCTAGCCCCAGCTGCTTCGTAGGCTGAAGCTTACAGGCACAAACCACCATGCCCGGCTTAAATTCTAATTTAAAGACCAGAATGCGTTTGCAAGCATATCTTTTAGTGGTAACTGTGTCTGCCCCACATGATGGCTTTGGTCATGATGCCTGTTTCCTTGGTAAGCTGTTCATGCACCTGCAACTTGTTTTTTCTAATACATGCTAATGTTGGCATCTACTGTAAATGGCTAGTATACTAATGAACCGACAGGTACATTTTTTCTTCCAGTACCAACTATTTATTAACAAAATCCTTTGACTAAAGTAATGATTTAAATGAGAAAAATTACTTTGATATGCACTGTACGGTGAAACTTTTAAAAAAACCTTTTCACAGTTTAACACCCAGTGATTTATCACTTTACACATTAATCAATTTATCACGCTAAATGAGATGTCTTTATATCCCTAATACCAGCTACACTTCCATTAGTTCAAAGGATGTGTTGTTGGAGTTGTGTGGCTAATCGTCCAGATCCTAAATAACTTAAGGATTTGGCATCCTGTCTTAAAGCAATCTCACAAGTGGGCCTACAAGTGTGGTGCTTAAAAAAATGATTGATTTTGTACATTGGAAAGGAATTGTGCTTCAAAGATCAGAAGATAACAAAAGATAGTTTTGTAGAGAAATTTGTAAAAAAGAAAATTAGTTTCAGGAAGTTAAGGATTACTTATGCATCCTGGAGAGGCAAATCTAGAAAATCCATGTTCATATCTTGAATTTTACAAGGGTATTAGAATTTCTAGGAAACTTGTAACTAAAGTTATGTTCATTTAACACTTTATGCTTTTTTGAAGTCACTTCTAGGGAAGTATACAATTGCTGTGAGGATTTGCAAACTGGGTTTCACCAATTAAGTCTTCATGTAGGTGCACTGGTTTTTTCCCCTCATCTGAAAGACATCTTGCTCTCTCATCCCTAGATACATATGTCACATAGGAACGTTTTCTTATGTGACTATAGTCTCAACTCCAGTTATAGAAACACTTTCTGGTCCAGAATCTGTTTATTTCATCACTTGTGCTACAGTGCCCTTTTTTTTTTTTTTTTTGCCCCTTGAATCCAAGATCATTTGCTGCATTTTATAGCAGCTTTTCAGTTTCCTTTAATTTGGAGCAGGTCCTCTTCCTTTTTCTTGGCCATGTCAGCTCTGAAGAGTAAAGGACAGTTACTTTAAAGAACTTTCAACTTGGGTTTGTCTAATGCTCCTCATTGCGTTTTTGGCAGAAACAAGATTGAGACTTGTGTATGACACCTGTGGCACAATTGCAGAGCAACAAAGTCACTTCCCTTTTACAGTTGGTCATTTGTGTGGTGATAACTGGAATCTGTTAAATAGCTAGTTCCTTAAACTACTGACATTGATTTTCTAAGAAGTTACTTCTGTAAGGAGGTGTTTTCTTTGGGAGGTAAACTTAAATGTCAAAAGAGGGGTATTGATACTTTTCAAGGAGGGGAGGAGCCCACCTTGCTGGGGTTTAAAGAAATTGAAGCAATACCTGGTGGTGTCAGATGGTTACTGCTGGACATTGCCCCACTCCCCAGCCCAATACCAGCTGTGGAGGGGGGAGACACAGATGGCCAAGTTCTAAATACTGTTCTAGAGAATAGGTGGGCAAAAGCAGGATTGCCAGATGAGTTGCCCAAGTATGCGTGTAAGAATCTGCTATCCCAACTTGCTAGTTTGTGACCAGCCTTGACTGTTTACAGCTTTGTTGCTGTTGTTTTTACTATGTAAAGTGTCAAACATCAACCAGAATAGTGTGCTGACCCTCCTGTATACTCATCCAGCATTAACAATATCTGCCTGGTGACTTCTCCACAAATAGTTTTAAGGAAGTCCTTAATTGGTCAATATATACCTCTAAAAGGTGTTTTAAACCTCCTTGGGTTACAGAGTTCCCTTTCTCTATATTTTTCCCCTTGCATATGTTTGTTGAAGGTCCCTGACATGGAGTTGTCCTGTCAATTTTGTTCATATCCCAATGTCACTTGGCATGGGTTCCTGTCCTCTGCATCTTCTGCACATAGCTAGACTGGGCACAGCAGTCTATAAACTGCTGCCCCCAGACCAGTAACCTAGAGCATCAACTGCAGCTCATTAGGAGTGTAGGTCAAGTTCTCCAACTAAATGTCCCCTCAGCTACATCAAGGCAGCAGTTTTAATTCCTGTCACCTTCCTGTGGTCCTGACGGACTCTGGTTTGTGAGTGTCCCCCTTACCTGAGTGGGGTCCACTAGTAGTCTCTAGGTTTGCCTTCAAGTGATCAGGTGGAGCATTAATATGTGAACTTTTGCCCCAATAGGTGCTTCCTCAGCTGGGCTCTGGCAAAAGGGTGAGGAAATTCCAGTACTGTAGAATCCTCGAAGAGGGTTTAAAGCAGATTGTGTGCCTTGTTGCTCAGGGCTAAGTAGAGAAGGAGGGAAAATTCAGCGCTTAAGCTTCTATGGGCTCGTAGAGTACACACAAGCATTATCATTAGAATGAGCCAGTCAGATCTTAAATTACAGCTTTCGTTCCTTCACTATAGATGACAGTGCCCTTCAGACCCAGTAGGAGCCATGCCCAGATGCCATGGCTGTTACTGTAATAAGATGATGTCTGTGCTCTTCACTGTTTTTAGAAAGCCCACAAAGAATACAATGCCCTGAGTCACCATGGTCCAAGTGTGCTTCCAGTAAGCATTTATTAGCAGTTTTCCCAGGTGTGTGATATACTAGACTACGGGCAGGGGGAATCACAAGGCTCCTTATAAATAGGAAGGTCAGAGGATAAAAAATCAGAAAAAGCCAAGTGAAAGCAAAGTCAGAAACTGGAAGAAGGGCCCACAAGACCAGGAAAGAACTTTGTGGAGTTCTTTGGGCAGCATGATCCTGCCTACACAGGATCTTGACCCAGAGAGACCCATTTTGGACTTAGGATCTCTGTGCTATGACATCATAAGCCTGTGTTGTTTCAAGCCGTCAAATACAGTAATTAGTTACTGCAACTACAGGAAGATACTACAACACAACTCAGGAGTCGCTTGTCTGGCATCTCAGCAATCATCTTGAGTTAGGTACCTCATACGGCCCGCTGGTGCTTGGAAGTGAGAGAGAGGTGAACCTGATCGCCTCAACCACGACAGCATGAAGCAGCCCAGCCTAAATTGGCCAACCTGCAGGTAATGTAAAGGAGGATATATAAGCCTGTGTGCTGCTGCCTGCATGTAAGGGGAGCAGGGATGCCTGCTGAGGCAGGGTGCGCCACGTGAGTCTGGGAGAAGTTCTTACGCAGCGTTTTACAGATGACAACACAGGATGAATCCATGTCACCACCACATACAGTATTCCGAAGGCCAGTTACTTTTTGCCCAGACAAATACAGATTCCTTCCATTTGGCTCTTCCACAAGCCCCAAGAAGCTGACCTCTAGTGACCAAACAGCTAATCTTTTGGGTCTCAGGTTGGGTTCAGCCATCAGCAAGCAGCACCAAGTCATGGGAGGGGAGAAGGAGATGTCGAGGTTGAAGTATTTAATCCTACAACTCCTCTCCTGGCAGACTTGAGGCTGGCGGCCACACTGGGCCAAAGAGCACATCACCAGCAGCAGCACACACTCCTCTTCTGTTTCAGGCCCTGGTCACACTGCCTCCCCCTGGCTTTGCCCAGTGGGAATAATTACTTTGATTTCCCTACATCCTGCCACACCTTTAGAAACAGGCCCTTTATTAAATTCTCACTTAGAGTGTGCCATTTCCTGTCATGAACCTAATAGCTATTAAATAACGCAGTAAGATATTTTGTATTTCAGTGGGGTATCAAACTTACTTGGTATCAAGTAAGCAAAGTTGCAAAGCTCACTTTTTTTCATTTGCTGTTAAAAGCCAGGAAGAGGTTCCTGAATTAATCAGTGCACCAAGGACATTTACTCATGCTTCTGAGTAAATTAGCTTTTCGGTGGGAGATGCTACCTGCTCTCCCACACTAGACCTGGCTGACACCATCCATGTACCAAGTATGTGTTCCTGGTATGTGGAGGGGAAAAGGTGACTCAAAGGTAACTTCCCAGTAGTGCCATTGCAACAGCTGGCTGTTGGCAACTGAATGTCTCCCCAAATTCGAATGTTGAAACTTAATCTCCGGTGGTATTTGGAGGTGGAGCCCTCCTGAGTGGGATTGGTTGCCCTTATCAGCGGAACGCCAAAGAGCTCCCTTCACACTTCACCTGTGGGGATGCAGCAAGATGACTGTCATCAGAGCCTGGAGCTGCTCAGCAACTCGGTGGAGGACACAGATTTCTGTTGTTCCAAGGGACCCAGGCTTTGGTATTCTGTCATAGCAACCTGAACACATGGATATAAAAGGGGTCTGCTAGAGCCGGGCACGGTGGCACATGCTTTTAAGCGCAACCTTGAGCGCGGCTGAGACTAGGAATCACTTGAGTCCGCGGGTTCAAGACCTTCCCGGGGCAACATAGCTACACCTAGTCTCAAAAAAAAGCTGGGTGTGGTGGTGTGTGCCTGTACTCCCAGCTACCTGGAAGGCTGAGGCTGGGGATTGCTTGAGTACCCCCGGCAATGTGAGCCTGTGGTTCCCTGGGTCAAATAGGGATACAAATAGGTTCCATTCTCTGTTAAATGGAACCAGAAGATTGCCTGGGGCAAACTGAGCAAAGCATGATAATGGCTTCTAGAGAGACTTTCCACTCTTGGTCACCTTTCCAAGAAGTGCTCTCTCCACTTGACAATTCCTTGGGGAGATAATGCTTAGTACTGGGAAAGGGGATCTACCTTTTCATGCTCCTGGGACAGGAAATACAATCCTATCTAGCTTTTTAGTTTATGTACCCTAGTACAATAGTGATGATAAAAATGGTCATTTTGCAAGTACCTGTTTCAGTCAGGCATGTCATAAGCGCTGGAGAGGCAGTGGTGGGTTGACTCACTGTATCTGGCCTCTTGGAGCTTTTACTCTAGGGAGGGCAGAGAGACGGTAACCCAGCCAACAAAACAGTTTATTGATAGACTCATGAAAATAGCAATGGAATGAGTGATGGAGTGGGAGGCACCTTGCCTAGAATGATGGGTGAGGTCCGGAGGGAACACTGGATCTACAGGAATAAGGAAGTTTTTAAAAGTTCAGGGATGACCTAACCCAGGAAAAGGGCATTTTTCCAAAAAGGAAAAAAAAAGACAATACCCGTGGGCTGAGCATCCATCTACAACCTGCCGTGAGAGAAGCTGGAGTAACTGGAGTGGGGCGGAGGTAAGGGGAACAGGATGACACTATGTGGGCACTTTATTGGTGGGAGGGCCATACCTAAGGGGAACCATAACTATGCAAAGATGACCAATGTTGTGAGAAAATAAGTTTAAAAAAATAAGAAACATGCTCAAAGTCACATTTCATAGATGGAATCAGAGGCAGGTAATCTGGCTTCAAAGTTTCCCTTTTCTATTTCTTTGTAAAATTATGATTATTTCTTTAAAAAATTTTTTTATTTAAAAAAATTAAAGTTTGGGTAAGAACGGACAAGTTAGCACCAGAGATAAGACAAAAAGGGTAATGTATTAGGGACACATGGAGACAGTAGGAATAACATCTGAGAGGGGGAGGAGCTGAGTTTCATCTGAGTGGTCGCAGGGCTCCTGGCATTCCTGTGTGATCTGGGAGTCTGCTTCTGAATCTTCTGAAGAAGCGGGTTAAGATGGGGTGAAAGTAGTGTGACCTGGGCTCCATTTGAGGACTCGCTGCTGAGAGATTGAAGTGTAAAGTGAGGTGACATTTTATTATGACATTTTTAAGGTAACAGTTCATTTTGTTAGAGAAACTCAGAATCTGAATATAATTACAGTTACCACAGTGAAGTGTCAACTATTACTCATTTATAAGGGAAGGGGGGGACTAAATCCTTTCTCCTGGCTCTAGGTTGACTTTGTTAAAAAATGACTCTGATACTTGTTAAAATATCGGGGAAGGTTTTGTTCAAGTTGGTGGCAAGAAGGGAATGAGATCAGGCTTAACTCAAGGACAGTGGGATAGTCGCCAACAAGCACAGGGAGAGGTGGATGAGGAAGTGGCTGAGGAGACTTCCAGGGTAGGGGAATCCCGAGCATGGTTCTTGCTGGAGGCTTGTACATCAAAGGCAAGGGCTGAGGTGCTTCATCAGGTAGCACAGGCTTCAGTGGACAACTTAGCTGGCCTCTTGTTAAAACTGGCAAGGCGGGCCAGTAACCAGAAGGGCCCTACGTCACCACCAACTTGAAAAGAAGGCTCAGAGTAGCCTCCATCTGGTGCAGGAGTCAGTTGTCAGTTCTTAATCACTTTTCAAGGATGAGCCTTGTCAACCAGAGGATAAGAAAGCAAAGATACTCATTTGAAGGGTAAGTGCACTTCGATGTTCATTGCAGCACTGTTTACAGGAATCAAGTCATGGAATCAAACTCAGCAACAGAAGAGTGGGCTGAGAAGGTGCAACGAATACTACTCAGTGTTGAAAAAAAAAATTCAACTCTCCTGCTTGCCCGTGACACTGTTTGAGACCCTAGCTAGCTATTTTTTTGGAACTAGGTCTCGCTATATTGCCCCGGGCAGGACCTGAACCACGATCCCCAGTCCTAGCCGCACTCCATAGGCTGGCACTTACAGGTACACGCCACCGGGCCCGGCTCGACATTGTTTATTTTTACAACACTTTTCCCTTTGCAAAACAGGAGTCTCCGGAGCCTGTCCTACCCACCTGTACCTAAACAGGTGCCTCTCTTGTTCTTTTACTAATAAACCTGTACTTTGAAAATGCAAAAAAAGAAAAGAACACTTGCTATTTGTGACAACCTGGATGAAAGTGGAGAGGATACTATTAAGTATAAGTAAATCTGAAGGAGAAAGACAGATACCAGATGATTTTACCTGTGTTGAGTACAGAGAAACACAAGGGAACTGACAGAATTAAACCCAAACAAGCCCCAGAAATAAGATAATAAAATTCATAGGAAGGGAACCCAAAGCATTATGGATGCTTTTTTTTTTTTTTTTTTTGAGACTAGGTCTCACTATGTTACCCGGAGTAGTAGTCCCAATCCAACGGACTCAAGCAATCCGCAGCCTCAGCCTCCCAGGTAGCTGGGATTACAGGCACTCACCACCACACCTGGCTGCTTTCTCGAGACCAGGTCTCTCTATGTTGGCCGGGGTAGTCTTGAACCCACGATCTCAAGCAATCCCAGGCCTCTTGCCTCTCAGTGCTTGGACTACAGGTGCCCACCACCAGGCCCAGCTGCATTATGGATGCTTTGGTGAGTGGTAGGTGGGTGTGGTGTGGGGATATTCAGCTGAGGAGATTTGAACCTATCCCCCTAAGTAAGACAGTGTTGTAAACCAATGTTACCTCAATAAAAAATACCAAAACATTGTCCAAACACAAAAGGCAGATTATTTCATCCAAAAATGGGCAATCCAAGAAAGTGTTAAAAGAATAGTTTCTTTAAAAATAAAAAGAAGAGGCTGGGTACAGTGCCTCGTGCCTGTAAGCTCCAGCCTACGAAGCAGCTGGGGCTAGGGATTGCAGTTGGAGTCCCGCTCAGGGCAACACAGTGAGACTTAGTCCTAAAAAATAGCTGGGCATGGTGGCGCACACCTGTTATTCCAGCTACCTGGGAAGCTGAGGCTGGGGATTGCTTGAGTCTGTGGTACCCTGGGCAACGAGAGCCTGCGGTTCCACAGGCAAAAACAGCAAGACCTAGTCTCAAAAAATAAAATAAATAAATAAATAAAAATAAAAAGAAGAATTTCTTCCTAAAATTAGACTGTAAAAGTAAAGCTACCAGAGGGGAAGGAAACCATGGCGAACAAAGTTTGGAGGGGCCCAGTGGACTGAGGGGTGTCTTGGTAATGGGTGTGGAGAAATAACCTACATCTGGAGAAGCGGGAACCTGTGCCTCTTACAGTTACAGAGTAAAAATAAATGTCTCCCAAAATGATAAAAGTTGCCAAGGTTAGAATACTGTGGTGTGGTATTTCACGCTAACATTTTTTAACTAGCAATGGACTCTATATCGACTGTTATGTCTGAGGCGTTTTGTTAACCCCTTTATACTAGTAAGGACTAGTCTAGTACCTGGAACTGAGGAGTTTCAAGAGGAAGGACACTCAAGCTCTCCAAGCAGCTAGCACGTGGCCAGTGGTAGCAGCAGCCCCACAAACACAACCTCATCTCAGGCCTGCATTCTATACACCCAAACTCATGAACAACAACACACAACAACACTCTATGAACAAAACAAAAGCCTCACAGAGAGAGCTAACATAAAAAAGCTTGTCTGTAGCTACTAAACCTTGGGGCCTCTGGCTGTGTCTTCCCGGTGGGAAAGTCTCTATTTAGCTCGCTGACTCTCTTAAGGAGGTTTTGCCTTCAAAATGTTGCTCTGTGTGAAAACAAGAGGTTCTTAGAGGAAAGGACCAAGGACTGGAACAAGTGCATCTCTCCCAGAGCAAAGATACATCCTTTCATTGATTTCTGTTTCCCTAGTCTGTGGGAGCTGACTCAATGAGGGACCCATGTGATACAGTACCCATGCGGTGGAAGCACCCATGAGTTAACGGCAATCACGGGCGTAGCTCTCTGCCCCCACAGGAGGGGTGTTTCTGAGAACTAACCTTCATAAAGGGTGCTGTCCTCAGACTCCAGGCAAGGGAGTTTTCGAGATGGCCCTCTAATTTAGTAAATAAT
>PVHY01027044.1:0-16676 GCA_004024945.1 Uropsilus gracilis
CCCCCGCCCTAGCCGCACCGGACCTTCGGAGTCTGTGGAGCCGTGTTCCTCTTGGAATTCTTGAGAGTTCAGTATTCTGCTGAGCTGTCCGAACCGCCAGCAGCTGTCTCCGTTTCTTGAAGAAAGAACCTGCCAGCATCCCCTTGGCCTTCCTTACGCACGACCCGCGCCTTGGCAGCCCAGGGCGCAACCTCCATCAGCAGCGTCACAGTAAACCAAGCTCCCAGAGCAACCGGGAACTTGCTCTCGAGATAGATCAAATGTCTTGCCAACCGGAAAGACGAGAATCCTAGGAGCCCCACGCCTTCGGCGGCTTCCTGGATCCAGCTGGCACTGGGCAGTTGTTCCCAAAAACGAAGTGTTAGAGAAGACATCCGCGAAACGTAGCAGAGCCCCAGACCCCCTACTCTCCTCTAGCAGAAGAACCTGGAGCTCTAGGTCGTATTGGGGGTCTTTGGGTTTTGCTGGCAAGAAAGACATGATGGTAAAATGGGCTTTCGACCAACGTGGAAGTCCACTCGGGAGTACTGATCCAAAAGTTTGTATGTTCATTCTGTCTTCTAAAACTGAGAACAATGCCTTCTGAAGTTAACTCTTCTGCCCTTATGTTGGGCTTTGAAAAAGTCTCTTGCCTATGTAGATCATTTAATACCTTATGTAGCTGTTAATAGTTTATTCAACTGCAGACTTTACTCTTTATTTTGTAGCCAGTCATCCCTTTCCGTGTATCCCCTCCCCGAACCAGTCCCCGTAGCTATTCTGATTCCAGACGGCTCCACTCTAAGGTCTGGACTTCTTTCAGGGTTGCCAGACATCAAGAAGAAATCTACCTCAGCTCTGAGTCCTATTTTCTGTTCCCGGCATTTACACCCCTGCCACCTACTTCCTCGCAATACATTTAGTAACAATTTCAACTCCCAAGACCTAGACTGGCCTCGCCAAAGGAGTATTTAGCAAAAACATAGGAGTAAGTAATCAAGGACACGTATACTTGGCTTTAGAATTAGAAATGTTTGATCCCCGTGAGTTTAAGCCAGGGCTGAGGTATATTCACACTTCCCAAATCTTTACTATGTCCTCCAATGGTTTGTATGTAATGAAGGGAAGAGTAAAACATTTAGGCAGCAGCAAACCCTGTTTTCAGTGGAGAGGACATTCTTTTATGATCCAAATGAGACTTAATTGACTGGGAAGAACTCAAGCTTATTTGACTGGGAAGCAAGAAGGAACTGTCTGTGGAAACTTAGCACCTGTCCTTGGAGGATGCAGTCAGTCACTCTGAGCCTCATTGATCTTGGATCTAGAATTATGAAAGACGGACAACTCAGCCACCTTCTTTGTCCCAGAAAGGCACTCCAAGATTGAGAAATAGGAAGGAACTACAGACAGAGGAATCCAGAGAGAAGAAATTTCTCTGTCCCAGTTTTGGAGTCCAGGCTAAAGTCATCCTCTTTCACATAGGTTTTACCCTACAGCTTTAGCAAGTGGTTTGGGATGTGGGAGAGAGGAAGAGGTCCAGGCTGATGAAACTAGAGAAGGGATGGTCCTACCTTTAGCGGGACAGAACAGTAACCCTCCCAGATCTTTCAGAGACTAGGGCTGAAAAATAGGGGGCACAAGTCATCCTGAAGGGAGAGGTGCTAATCCTTCATCTTCAGTGAAAACTTCCTTTGCAGGACTGATTAGAGGCACATTTACCCTATTAAGAAAACTAGAGTTTCAGGACTTCTTTACACGGATCTTTCCAAAGTACTGGGAGAGTCCTAGCCATGGGGTTTTAATGTGGTCATTTATTTTTGTAAAAATTTAAAATATTTAGTGTAATTGACTTAGGTCGAATTCTTTCCTTTCTGATTTTCCCTTGTCAGTGGCAATGGTAAGGCCATGTCATTTGGGGATTATTAAGGAAAGAAGTTGAGCATATTTAATTTAGGCTTAGTAGTTATGCCTATAGTTTGCAGTTGCATCTATTTACATTCTATGAATAAATAGGTATAGTGTTGAGGGTGATCCTGTAACCCCCTCTCCCCATTTGTCCCCAATTTGGTAAGTCCTAAGGGTAGACTCAAGAATTAGGTAAATCCACTTTATAAAAACAGTGTAATCATCACATGAAAATATTATCAAAGAGCATGTATCCAAAACCAAAATTTTAGGAAATGGTTGCCAAGTTGATAATTTTTTAATGTAATTTTTGTGACATTGTAGAATTTGTCAGCAAAAATAGTACATCTTTTCGCATTTTCTCATACTCACTTTTACGCCTAATGTATTTTTCCTTAAAAAAGGACTCTAACAGTTATGGGCTTCAGGCGCTCAAGACTACCCAAATGGATGTGTTAAGTTTCTGTCCCATATAGTAGAACCCTACTCCAGTGTTCTGTGGCCTGTCTCCTAAGAAATTCCAGAGCTGCCAGGCACGGTGGCTCATGCCTGTAAGCTTCAGCCTATGAAGCGGCCGAGGCTAGGGATCGCAGTTCGAGTCCCGCCGGGGCCCATAGCGAGACCTAGTTCCAAAAAAATAGCTGGGCATGGTGGCGCACGCCTATAATCCCAGCTACCTGGGAAGCTGAGACTGGGGATTGCTTGAGTCTGTGGTACCCCGGGCAACGAGAGCCTACGGTTCCATGGGCAAAAATAGCGAGACCTAGTCTAAAAAAACATACATACATACATACATACATACATACATACATACATAAATTCCAGAGCTGAGGGCTGACCAATCAGAATAGCATGTATCGAGGATTTTGGATAGTGCAAGCTAAAATGAAGGAGTTGGTGGAAGAAAGGTTTGACAACCTACCACTTAATAAAGGTGTGAGAATTCTGCAAAGACATTATGGTCACGGGGGAGCCTAGGTCAAATGCCACGGCGAGAACTCATAGAAAGGCTGACTTACCTCTCCTTGGGTGTCTGTTCCTCATGCCAGCTCTACTCTTCAGCATATCTGGTTCAACTTACAACATATACTGAGTGGGTACTCTGGAGTGACATCACAGTATGGCCTTTGTGATATGAGGAGACATTTATCTGATTATTCTTGGTGCTAGGACTTTCCTACTAGGAATGTCTTATGTTACTTTGAGGGTAATTTAATTCTTTCATCATTCAGGTGATGAGGGAAGTCAATATGCTATTAGCACTTGGTTCTTTTTTGTTTGACAATGTCTTTCTTTAAGGTCTGTTTTGATCACTCCATTCTGGATTAGACAGGGGACCTTGCTTTTTCTGTCATATTTCTTGTCCTTTATTTTTAGGGTTGCCCTTGACAGGGATAAGAACTTTACTCAGTGCTTAAGGAGCAAAACTTAGATGGTTTCCCAGAGGAAGAAGCACTCCTCTATGAAGGAAGCAAGATTTTACCCATTACCTTTAACTTTTACCAACATGTGGTTCTGGGTGCCAGAAAACAAAGGTTCTGGGTCCTGCTAGCTTCCCTTGCACTATCCAAAATTAGGGAAGTCTGTTGCCATGTCTTACACCAGGACAACTCAGTACCTCCGTATCTTCTTCCCATCCAACTTTTGCGTAGCCAGAGGACTTCAGCAGATAGGAAATGAGTTTTAAGAAATGAGATGACCAAGAAAAGGAGGGTTGGGGGGACATCTTTGAGTCTTCTACCACCCTCAATCCCAAACAAATACCGTCCAAAATCTTAAAATATTCATTTTCATGTTTCAACTTTATTTCAAATACATGTACAAGATCTTTTATCCAGAAGGAAAGGCAGCTGCATGAAGAAGCTGAAGTGAGGCACAGTAGTAAGTGGGTTTGTTTCCAGTTGATTGGGCTGCCTTCTGAAGGCAGTGGGAAGGCGCTGGGAGGACCTGATGGGAATGGTGGTCTTTTGGGGGTTCACATACTTCCCAGATCAGCTATTCAATGGGTGGATTATTCAGTTTCCCCCCTTTCTTTCTTGCCTTTTTCTAAAATCAAGGTCCTGTTCTTTAGGAACCCAAAGTGCAAGGCAGGGAACACAGAAAAACTACTAGTCCCTTTTGTTTCTCTTTATGCATGAATGAGGAAGCAAATGGAAACTCATAGCAGAAAACAATACTTTCTGATGTTATCCCTTGCCGGTAAGAACTGTGGGCCTGACTCTGCAAAGTCACAGGCTGTTGCACAGCCTGGGAGTCAGCCCTCTCTTCAACTGCACCAATAAACTGAAGTCATCACTTCTCTCTCTACCAGTGTCCTCATCAAGAGGAGCCTGGTTTCAGTGATCTCAAGACAAGCCTTGTCTGATTCTATAACCTGCAGGGTGCAAAGATACAGAGGAGTGCCACAGAAACAGAGATGCTAGAAACAAGGGAATGTGTACTTAAAATGGGAAATTAGAGAAGTGATAAGCAGAATTAATAAAGAGAAAGGAACAGGAGGAAGTCTGAGACAGGTAAGCGTAAGAAGACAGGACAAATTTTTCCTGTGTTGCTCCAAGGACCCAAGCCACTGACCATGGTAATGGTTTCTCTTATGGCATTTCCAGGTGTATCCTGACAAGTTTTACCTTAAATTGCTCCTGTTCATAGTCATCAGCCTTAAGAGGAAAGTTCCCATCATAATGCCTAATACTTCTCTAAAGATTCCACCAAACTCCTAGTGTTTCCCATGTCAGATCAGATTATTGGTTTACCCCCAGAGGTCCACAGGGGGAAGAACCAGAAGACTTATTCCGGTTCTACAGTGCTGAGAATGTGGGCACAGGTGAGCCATGGTACTTACATAAGAGTTCAGAGCACAGTGGATTATCATTGATTCCCTCAACCAATTTATATTGATCCGCTCATTACCAGGGCTCCCAGGGACAGACAACCAGAGTATCCAGCAGTTGTCCTATTCCAGGCCCTGCCAACAAAAATCCTAGGAAGTTGGCCTGTTTAAGGTCTCTGGGGAGTGTGGGAAGGGGCACCACACACCAACTGTGGAGGGGTGGCTAGGAGAGAATCCCAATGTATGGAAAGGCTGGAGTTCAAGTGGGTTCCCAAGCAGGCAGGTGTGTGGTCCCTTGCTGATCCTGCAGAGCTGGGACACTGGCAAAGACAGCAACAAGCCCCTAGGAGGAGCAGGTGAAGCCTGGAACCCCCATGCCTTGCTCTCTCCAAGCACCAGTTCCGGAGACTAGGAGGACGGGAAGGCAGAGCACAATTAGAAACTACGGTCTTTTCCTAGTAATGCATAATATACGACAAGGTTTTAAGTTGTGTTTTTAGATGAAAAAGAACAAAGTACAGAGGCCTTGGAGATCCTGGGTTCATGATCCTAGCTCTGATTTCACCTGCTGCATGATCATGTACAAACGCTGAGCTTTTATGAACCTGTTTTGTTACCTCTAAAAAGGGCAGGGATATTAGATATTAGTCAACTCAGGACTGCAAGATGCCAGATATTAATAAGTGTGAGCAATTATTATTAACACAATGTAATAGTAACATACACATTAGATGAGAAATTACTACACACTGAACCTTAACCCACTTTTCTTTCCACTACCCTCCCTGGGGCTCTTGATGACTAAAAAGTGCACTGCTTGGTTCACTTCCAGCAGCTTCTCTTGTCACTGTGCTGGAACTGACATGATGGTGATCTATAAGCTGTATGAAATTGTTTTCTTCAGCAAATAAGAATGGTATTTAGATGGGCATTTGTTTGAAGGAATGACTCAGGGTTCCTTTCTTTCAGTCCTCTTTCTTCTAAGGACTAAGGCTTTGATGGGGGGTGGTGCATGGTAATAAGCTGAGTACTATTTGGAATGCATGTATGGACATAGGTACATGCGTTTTCTCTTAGTGGACAAAAGAGATGAATCCAAACATTATTCTTTGAGAAACTGATAGGAGACAGAAAAGGGTGTGGGATGCAGGTTACCTGGGAGCTCCTTGTTCTTCTGCAGCATCAGGATCTGCTTCTTTTCCCTCTTCTCCTTCCTAGAAGACTGTCAAGAAGGAGCCTGAGAGAGGAAGGTGGCTCAACCATGGTCTTGGATGAATGGAAGTAGGTACTCCACCCCTTCTGAAGGGAGAAGGAATAGGAGAGATCAACAGAGATGGAGAGAGATGCAAATGGAAATAGAGAAAATGAAGGTGAATACCCTAAATGCTAAAAGAAAAATGATGGAAGTAATAAGATGGGACAAGAAAAGAGAAAGTAAAGAGGTTATGAATAGGGCAAGAAAAAAGGAAAACCAGATAACCAGCAGATGAGTAACTCATGTTCAAGTTAACCAGGAGAGAATGTAAGTCATGAATGTGAAAGGGTGGGGATCCAGCTTTCCCATTTCACTTGCTCAGGATATGGAGCAGTCTGCCATCTTCTGGTGCCATTTAATTTTCAAGTTGCTTTGATTCTTGAGATGTTCCACATTTCTTATAATACTTTCGAGTCCCCAAGATTGTTTGTTTTTATCTTGGGGGCTCCCAAGCATCATTTTCCCCAACAGAGACGCAACTCCCCAAAGCTGTCTCAGAGTATACATGCTGGAAGTCTGTGGGGCAAGAACAAAAAGCAAGGGGCAGAGGATGAGCTATAGTTTGAAAGAGGCCCTGGAATATGTATCTTGAGGCAGCATGTATGTTATGAGGTGCTTCCTGGGCTTTGAAACATCTGAGTCAAAAACTCAATCCCAATGAGATGCTGGGGGGGTGTGGGGGGGGGGGGAATGTCCGCTGTGTGTTCTGAACTGCTATATTCTCATTGTAGATTGGAAAACATGGCTTCTATGCTACACACTGCCAGTCATAGATCACAAAATGTCAGAAGCCAAAGTAGGCCACGTTATCCACTTCTAACTTCACAAAGCAGAAACTGGGATCCAGAGGCAAACTAAATTACCCAAAGTTTATAGAGCTAGTACAGCTAGTCAGTGATTCTTCTAAGGCAGAAATACTGTCTCTTAATAAATACAACCCATAAAGTGCTTAAAGGTCATTAAAGGCACCCCAGATAGGTAAAGCTGGCATTTTTCTGGAATCCCCATCAACCCCCTAGGCCCAGAATTATTTGGCTACAAGGATAGTTCTAGAGTTGTCCTTGCCTTCATTTTAAACCCTGGGGCTGCCCAACGAAAGAGCTTTCTAGCCGGAGCATGGAGACTAACGCCAGGGGTCCAGCAGGGGAGACCAAAGAATCCTGTCACCCAGAGACTGGGGCCTAAGCAAGGCAGTTGTGACCGATTTAAAGCTGGGATAGGCAGAGCTGGTGATGGCACAGGCAAATAGTGGGAATGAGCCATCAAATCTGGTAACTACTTCACACAAAAATAACTTCAAAGAGATAGTTAACCTTCTTCTGCCTGGGCCTGAAGAATTCACTCGTGGAAAATAATATCATTCTCACAGTTTCGCTCTTTTCTCATCTTCCAGCGCCCATTCCGGTCTCTTATCTACACTCACATGCCACTAGTGATTTCCACCCTATTCTCCCCACCTTTGTTGATTCCTCCCACTCCCCGTATCACTTTCATTCCTCCCATCTTCCTCTCCCTCCCCCCGCTTGGCTCCCTCGGGCAGTCCCCTGCCAATCCCCACTCCTCCCACTCTCCCATTCCTCCCCGCCACGTCTTCGGGCTCCCCCGGCCCGCGGGTGCCTTTCGTGCTTGCCGCCGTGGACCGCAGTGGTCTTAGATAAAGTGGATCCAGCCCTGGGGTTCCGGGGCTCCGCCAACGCCCGGGTGCTCCGGCCCACGAAGAGCATAGTCCCGTCCTCCGTTGTTGTCCCAGAACTCGAGGCCGGTCACGCGGTACCGCAGGGCGAAGAGCAGAGCGCCCCCTATGGGCGGCGCCGGCAGGCGGAAGGCGAAGCGGTCGGCGCGCGGCGGGGGCGGGGCCGGGCCGGCGTAGGCGGCGGGCGCCTCGCGTTGGCTCCGCCAGCCGTCGGCGCTCCAGCGCACGCTCACGCGCTTCTCGTAGGCCAGGTCCAGCACGCGCGCGCTCCCGGCCACGCCCAGCGGGCCCGCCTCGGCGCGTTCCAGGCAGATGCGCTGCGCCTGCAAGCGGGCGGCGAAGTCGGGCTCGCTGGCCGGCTCCAGGGCGGCGCGCGCCTCCTGGGGGGCGAAAGAGGGAGAAGGCGGAGGGAACCCCGGTGAAGAGAGGGCAGAGACGGGGCGGGGCCAGACGCTGGGTCGACCAGAGGCCGGCCCTCGCGTCCTGACCGTCTGGATGGGGCCCAGCTGAGAGAGCGTCCTAGAGCCACTGGCGAATAGGAACCCCCAAAGGACGAGCAAGAGCCATTCCGGAGTTAGGGACGGAGATGCGCCTTGCTGGATAAACCCATTCCCACACGCCCGCCGCAGCCGGGAGGAGGGGCGGGGAAGGGGCGTGCCTGGCCGCCTACCTGGAGGCCGCGGGCGCGGGGCTGGCACGGCGCGAAGTGGCGGAGGGCGTCCCTCTGCAGCTGGACCTGCACGTGGCGGGGCACCCGGGGCAGCTCTCCGGGGCGGAAGCGGCGCACGGCGGCCAGCTCCAGCCCCAGAGCGTCGGCGAAACGCACTCTTTTGCGGGTATCGGGGCTGCGGCTGCGGGGCGCCCGGGCCCCGCCGCCTCCAGCGGGCGCAGAGCGGGCCCGGCGGCCCCTACTCGGAGCGTGAGCGCGGGATCGGGCCCCGAGCCGCGTCCCTCCCTCGCCAGACTCCTCCTCCTGCTCCTCCTCCAGGTTGGACCGCTGGCTGCGGTAGTAAGCGCGCTCTGTTAGAGCAGCGATGAAACTCAGGTTGCGGGGTATGTCGGTGCGGGGGGGCCGCTCGCGAGACATGGCACCCCCCGCCCCGGCGAGTCCTGCCTGCAGCGCCGCCGCACCCTCTGCCGCCCGCTCGGCGTCCGCACGCAATCCGAGGGCCCCGCTTCAGCTGCCCTTCCCGCTTGCGTACTCTCCTTGCTGTCACCTCCAGAATCCTCTACCTCCCGTAGCTCTCTGCCTCGCCTCGGCGACCACCATTCCCTCCTAGCCGTCAGTTCCCAGGTCTTAGGCCATCGCCTCCAGCCTTCTGCAGGCTGTCTGCTCTGAGCGTGCGCCCAACGCCGCTCACTCTCCCGTCCCGCGGCCTTCGCGGCCGCGGCCCCCGCCCACAGCCTTCTGACAGGTGGCTCCCCATCTGTCTCCGCCGCTGCTACTGCTGCACCGGGGGGCGGGGACTCCACCTTTTCTGCTCTAAGTGAGACCACGCTGCCTCCCCAGCCTCCTTTTTAGCCTCCCTGGCACGGGAAGAGTTAACGCAGGGAGGCAAGAAAAACCTTTTTCTTGCAAGGGAAGGTTCAAAACGCTCAATGTGTTATTTTATCTTCAGGGTTCGTTTTCTTGTGAAACCGTAGGCTCCAGTTTGGAAGGTGGGTGGGTGGTGGTGGTGCAGTCAGGAAAGTTAGGTACTCTCAAGTAGAAACAGGTGTAACGTTCAGAAAGGTTCATGACCAATTAGTTATTGAAAGTGAGGGGGAGATCTAGCTTCTATTCCTGTCTTGTAACTGTGCATGGCACAATTTCACTGGACTAAAATTTCTCATTAAAAAGGTGGATTATTAAAAAAAAAGGTGGATTATTTTGTGGGCGGAGATTGTGTCTGATTCATGGTCAGTTTTAAGTGCGTAGTAGGCCCTCAAACTGAGTGAATAAGCACATAATTCTTTTGGAGCTGGAATGGTGCAGTTCTGGCTTTTTGCCTCCATCTTTTTTACACCAGTGGGGGGAGGGGGATGAAATCGTCAATTTTTTCTAATTTCCTTGGTGATCTAATGTAGCACATACATTGTGCTTGGTACAGTTGTAAATTTTACAGCCATCATAGGAGTGAGGAATAATATGGGCCATTTTACACATGAGGGAGGGTAAGGGGATTGGACTCTTGCCAGGGTCATTGAGAAGCTGGGATTAGAATCTCAGAAGTCTGGCTCTAGACTCTGCTCTCATCCATTTGGTTCTGTAAGATTAAAACATTTAATGGTAATAATTAGCATCTTCAGAATATTGAAATGGGGGCTAATAAGAGTAGAATGGAACTTCTAAATTTAATAAGTAATGAAGTTGCAGCTAAACAGTGAGACACTATATTCTTTATTTTATTTTATTTTATTTTATTTTTGAGACTAGGTCTCGCTATTTTTGCCCGTGAAACTGTAGGCTCACGCTGCCCGGGGTACCACGGACTCAAGTAATCCCCAGCCTCAGCTTCCCAGGTAGCTAGGATTATAGGCGCGTGCCACCACACCCAGCTATTTTTTTGGAATTAGGTCTTGCTGTGTTGCCCCCAGCGGGACTCGAACTGTGATCCCTGGTCCTGCCATGGCTTCCTAGGCTGCCGCTTACAGGCATGCGCCACCATGCCCGGCTATATTCTTTTTTTTAAATTTATTTAAAATTTATTATTATTTTTTTATTTTTAAGAGACTAGGTCTCGCTATGTTGCCCAGGGTTGTCTCAAACCTGCAGACTCAAGTGATCCCCAGCCTCAGCCTCCTAGGTAACTGGAATTAACAGGCGTACACCACCATGCCCGGTGAGACATACTCTATATTCTTTCTGTCCAGTTCATTCCTGTTTGCATTCTAAATGCAACACTAATCATAGCAATGCTAGCTAGCCAGAACTCATTTTAAAATGACAACTTTATTCTTATTTTATACATATACTCTCATGTCTTATTACATGTGTAGGTAACAATCTCTGTATACCTTAGGTGTAAAAATAATGACTCTCTAATTTGTGTTACTGTCATGCAGTTTAAAACTGTCTTCCTGAGCCGGGTGCGGTGGTGCAAACCTGTAATTCCAGCACTGGGAGGCTGAGGTTAGGAATCACTTGAGTTCGCAGGTTCAGGACTACTCTGAACTAGGAAGACCTAGTCTTTATTAAAAACAAACAAAATAAAAACAAAACAAAACTGTCTTCTTTGCTCTGGTAAGCTATATCACTGAAGGGATAGACAGAGTTCAAGATCTTTACAGCCTGAGGTTTTTCATAAAGGCTCTGTTCCCATTAACAAAAAAATTGTCTATGGTTTGAAGTATCTTTCTTTAACTCTGTGATCAGTAAATCTGAAGATCCTTGGGATACACATCTTTGGGTCAGGTATAATTTGTGTTGGCCTAGCAACTGACTGCTCAGGCTGACAAACTTTATTTAAAGTTAGCCTTTGCCTCTAACAGTCATTGCAGTTGTTTTCAGATGTCTGACCACCTGCTCACTAAGTGGCCTGAGGCATTGAGTGACTCATTCAGTCAGCATTTACTCTGGGCCTGTTAGGCCACAAGGCACAAAAGTAAATAAATTTTAGTTACTGCTCTCACAGAGCTTATAAATAAATATGTAGGCAGGCAAATATACTTGGATCCTGAGACTTAAAAGTATTTTTATTTCAAGTAAATGTCTCTTCAGGTTTACAAAAATTTTATTTAAATCCATTTAATCTTTTGTTCCATGAGCATCCATCCATACAGCTCTCTTCAACATTGATTACCTGAAACAAAGAGGTAACCTCAAAAATAAATGCAGTAATAAAGACAGATTTTTTAAGTCAGGCTGAATTAGATTGAGTGCCAGCTTCTCACTGTGTGGCTATTAACCCCAAGACACTTCTCAAGTCTTATATTCCTTACATTTAATACCCAATGATTCTTCAATGTGTTGCTACTATTATTGTTAGAAAAAAAAAAAAAAAACTTGTTTCTCCAGTGACCTCTGGGGAAGGTGGGAATACCGAGACTTAGGCTGGAGGTGTAGAAGCAAAAAGAACAAGCAGGAAAGGAGAAGTGGGATGCATTTTTTGACCTTTGGTTGGAGATCCCTCCAAATGAGCTAAAGAAGTACCAGCTGCAAGAGCTGGTGGGGCCCAATCAGAGTGCCTGAGAGTGCCCTCATGTGGACCAGCTGTGGCTACACTGCTTCATACCCTGTGAACTGCCCTGTATAAAATATATTGCCTTGCATAAATAATAGACACATTTGAATACGTGTATATAATCTGAAAGGATAAACAGCAACCCCTCAGGGAGGGAGGGTGAGAGGGTTGAGGACTTGTACTTTTCTCTTTACCTCTATATTTAAAAAATATTTTTAATGATGGGAATGAATTCATGTGCTGGTAAAAGCAATTAAAAACAAAATCAATCTGATTACTGGAAGAGAATAAGATGAAGTAGTTACCTGATCTAAGTCCTGACTCACTGTGTAAGAATATCTGTCTCCTGGTATTCTGAAGGTTCCCCTCCCCCATCTGGTGAGCAATATCAACCTAGGTTACACCATGGCAGTCAGGTTTCATTGTAGACCCTGGCACAGCTGGGTCTGGCTTTTAGGGAACAAAGAAGAAAAAAAAAATCATGGCAATTTTGAAGATGCATGAGTCAGGTTTAAACCTGGCCAGTACCATTTAGATATACCAGAACTTACCTGCCTGGCTCTAGTGTGAATGATTGCAGGTCAGCTTGGATGCATTACTGGGTCTTTGGTCTTAAGTCCTGAGCTGGTTTTGAAAACAGATCAGGTTTGCCAGGCATGGTGGCGCATGCCTGTAGGTGGCAGCCTAGGAAGCCATGGCCGGTTCGAGTCACGAGGGCATGTAGCAAGACCTAGTTCCAAAAAAATAGCTGGGTGTGGTGGTGCGCGCCTGTAATCCCAGCTACCTGGGAGGCTGAGGCTGGGGTTCACTTGAGTCCATGGTACCCCAGGCAACGTGAGCCTGCGGTTCCAAGGGCAAAAACAGCGACACCTAGTCTCAAAAGAAAAAAAAAAAGAAAACAGATCAGGTTTGAACATTCACTAGCACCAATTAAGTTCAAACTTGCATGGGCTGGCACCATCAAATCTTGGAAACAGCTGGTTTTAAAAATAGACCAATCAGGTTTGAAAAGGCAGGTGTCCTTAAGAGGGGGGCAGGTGGATATAAGCTAAGGCTTCAGTTGGCTTGAGAGAAGCTTGACTCAGCTTGGGAGAGCCTTCAGGAAGACTCTTGCAGGAACCTTGGCTTCAGCTTCATCCAACGGGGGCTGATCTAGGTATAGCATCTCTACAGAGCTGGCACACTGGTGCTATGGTCCTTTGGCCCTGCTTCTGAGAGCTGTTTTGTCTGACCTTTGAATTACTGCCATGCTGCTGCCTCACCACCTATGACTAACCCCGCTGCCACAGGTTACCTGGACTCTTCACTGTTTTGCCACCAGTTCTAGCCTCTCGTTGGAGGGACAACACTATCTTGCGCGAGCAACTTTGAGTTGGACACTGTGGATGCTATCTGAGGTAGGACAGGGGGCATTTATGGTCTCAGGAACTTCCTTTTGGTAAGTAAGTCCTGTTGCTACACCCTAGGCTTGGTTGTGTTTTGCACTTGTGAGCACGTGGATGAGAACCCACATACTGTGGTATATTTCCCTGGAGTTTGCTTAGTTTACCTGGTGCCTTGATAAAGCCCCAGTCTACAAAGACACCACTGCCCAGGGGGCTTGGGGAAAAGAGTATGAGAGATGTTTGGTGTCTGTGTCATGTCTTCCAGGCCCACAAGAACTAGGCACCTGGCCGGCCAGTCCCATTGCATTGGGAACCGCTGCTTTTTTCCAGGCACTGCCTTCAGGACTGGAAAAGTTCAACAAGTAAGGGGAATATCAGAGACCTTCTGAAAATGCAGAATTTGCTCTGAGATTTTTCCCGAGACCCAAGCAGTTTCTCTGGGCTGCCAGGAGACTCGGGACCCAGCCCGACCCTCAGTAATTTCTCTACCCTGCTCTTCCTGGTCTCCAGCGGCCCTCTCTCTCCCTGACTTGTGGCCCTTCCCAAGCCTGCGTCCCAGCCCCGCCCCTCTCTCTGGACGCATCTCTGGGCCCCATCATCACCCGGCGCCGGGCCCTCCCTCCCGCCCCCTCTTTCTCCTCCCTCCTTCCTTCCCTCCCTTCCTCTCTCTCTCCCTCCCTCCCAGCTCCTGCACCAGGAAACGACCGGATCCCAGCCGCGGCCTGACCCGTGAGATCCCTAACCTGGCAGGCAGGCGGGGTTGGAAACATGCTGAGGGTGGGGGTGAGGGAGGAGCTGGGCCTTTGGGTTGCTCTGGGGGAGCCGGGAGTAGAGATGGTGTCGGTAGGAAGCCTTTGGCCCTGGGTTTCCCGGGAGGACATGGATTCGGCCGGCCGCACAGCTGGTAGAACGTTGGGGGCAGGGTCCCGGGCCCAGGAGCTGCAACCCCAGCCCTTCCCAGGGCAGACCTGGCCTTCTCAGCCTAGCTCTCATCTCCTCCTCCCCTTCCCAGGGCTCCCCATAACCAGGAGGATGAAAGGCCTCAGCTGGGGGCTCCTTGCCACCAGCTCTGGGTCCTAAGAGCTGCCATCCAGGCTGGGTGAGTTTCCCCTTGCTTCTGTGTCCTGGGCAACCCTTTGCCTCTCCCACCTTTCCCTTCAGCCCCTGTCTCCTCCCATTCTTGTGCTTTGTCAACGTGTTCACATCTTGCCTCTGGGGGAGGTCCTCAGCCCCTTCCTCTAGCCAAAGAGGTGTGTACTGTGGAGAGGGGGGTTGTACGAGCCGTCACGTAACTGGTGCTTTATTACAGAAAGAATCTAAAGTGTTTGAAAGTGTGTTTTACATACTACAGATTTAGTGTCCGGCCCCCTCATGCTCTGGTCCCTCACCAAGACCTCCCTTGTTCTGGTCCCCCTTGCCCGAAGGTCTCTGAGTGTGTCCTCCCCTCCGCCTTCCTACCTCCCCGGGTTGGCCAAACCTGGGGGTTGGCCCCTCCTGGGTCTCTGACCATGTATTTATGCCAGTCTTTCACACTTGACTCTTACAGCCGCCCGGATGGCGACCCCAGCCTCAGCCCCAGACACACGGGCTCTAGTGGCAGACTTTGTAGGCTATAAGCTGAGGCAGAAGGGGTATGTCTGTGGAGCTGGCCCCGGGGAGGGCCCCACAGCTGACCCTCTACACCAAGCTATGCGGGCAGCTGGAGATGAATTCGAGACCCGCTTTCGGCGCACCTTCTCTGATCTGGCAGCTCAGCTACATGTGACCCCTGGCTCAGCCCAACAACGCTTCACCCAGGTCTCTGATGAACTCTTCCAAGGGGGCCCTAACTGGGGCCGCCTTGTGGCCTTCTTTGTCTTTGGAGCGGCGCTGTGTGCTGAGAGTGTCAACAAGGAGATGGAGCCACTTGTGGGACAAGTGCAGGAGTGGATGGTGGCCTACCTGGAGACGCGGCTGGCCGACTGGATCCACAGCAGTGGGGGCTGGGTAAGAAGTTTCTCAGTTGCTGCTCTGCACATCCCTCTGCAAAGCTGATCTCCAGGGGGCAGATGGGGCTCTGGTGAGAGGCTGGGGGCAGCTATGCTGGGAAGGAGGTGTGGGGCCCGAGTCTCCCTTTTTGGGTGGAATCACTATGGGTGCATCCTACTGGACTCTGCCCTCCAGGACTGCCAGGCAGTCATCACTGGAGGGGTTCATGGTCCGAAGCGAAGCAGAGGACAGATATACAGTACCAGGGAATACTTGCAGGGGAATGGCATCCAGCCATCGGGACTTTTTGCACCTGAGTATATGGCATGGGGGAGGGGGTGAGGATCAGGGAGAGGTGATGCTCAGACCAGACTTGGTAAAGGATGCCAGTTCCGAGTAGAACTTTTGGCAGAACTTTTGGCCAAGAAAAGATGGGGTTTGCTTGAAAGAGGGCAAGTGAGCCAGGAGCTCACTGGGGATCTGAGGGGCTTCCGCCAGTAGAGTTTTGGCCGGAGAAGAGCTGGGTATGTGGGCAGTGCTTGCAGTGGATGGAACTGGAACTCTTCCTCTCCTCTTTTCTCCACTTTCCTCTCCTGATATCCCTTTCTCCTTCTTTCTCTCCTACTTCCCTTCTCTCCCACAGGCGGAGTTCACAGCTCTATACGGGGACGGGGCCCTGGAGGAGGCTCGGCGGCTGCGGGAGGGGAACTGGGCCTCAGTGAGGACAGTGCTGACAGGGGCCGTGGCACTGGGGGCCCTGGTAACTGTAGGGGCCTTTTTTGCTAGCAAGTGAGAAAGTGTAGGACCAGGTGGGGCCTAGGTTGTGGCTGGCAGACATGAGGACAGAAACAGAACAAAGAAATGCCCTTGGAAGAAGTGGGGTGAATGGATGGGAATGGGATGGGTAGGGAAAAGGGTTAGCATATGAAGGAACTTGGGTGTGCTCGGCAGGCAGTTGGAAGCACTAGCTAGAGACATTGGGGAATGTATATGGAAAGTTGGGGGGGCAGGAGATGGAGTCATTCCAGGGTTGGGGGGAGGTGGGAGGGGTTATGCCTATAGGTGAAAGGCACCTTGATTTGCAGCCCTGAGGAAGGTGGAGCGAAGGGGTCGTGTCCCATTGGTTGGTTGAGTGGGAAATCACAGAAGGCACATCCCTTTGGAATGGAAGCTCAGGGTTCTCAGGGCATCGGAAGAATGGCTATGATAGTGGGCTGCTTGGACACGTGTGTGCATGTGCACGCGTGCTCCTGTGCATGCTGGGCTGCTTGTCTAATCTGGTGGTGGTGGGATTCTCAAGCAGTAAACATTCCCTCTTGCAGTGGCAAGAACAAGGGGCAGGTCTCTGCCCTTCTCTCTCCCCTTCTCTCTCCCCTCCTTTTCTCCCCCTCTTCCCCTCCCCTCCCCTCCCCTTTGTAGCCCCTTCTCCCTTCTTCCCCTGTCCCCACTTCTCCCCTCCTCCCCTGGCCTCCCCCCCACTTCTCCCCTCCTCCCCTGG
>PVHY01027045.1:0-16694 GCA_004024945.1 Uropsilus gracilis
CGGATGGCCGTAACCAGCCGGCCCCCAGCGAGGGTCTGTCTGCACGGGCGCGGGTTCCCAGGGGCTGTCGGTGCCCTCCGTGGCCTGTGCGAGGCAGCGGGCGTGCCCTCTCCCTGGCAGGAGGGGTGTTGGGACATGACTCGGGTGTTGCCCACACATGACGCGGTGCTTGTGCCCGTCTCAGGCCCCAGCTCCCACAAGTCCGCCGGGCCATGCAGCTTGTCACTCTCCTGCGCTGGCTGCCTGCTGAGGTGCGATGCTGGCGAGAAGTGAAAGACTTTCGAAGGGCTCCAGAAGACTGGAGCCAAAAGTGTTTGTTGCTCGCGCTCTCCTGACAAAAGTCAGCTCGGAGTCCATCTGTTCACCATTTGTTCATTTGCATTGGCTGGAAACCTGTTTGCAGGTGACATGCTATTACGAGGACACTTAAAACTATTTTCAGCGGCGAGGCAATCAACAGACTCCGGTCTCGTGCCAGAACGAAGGGGGAGAAGAGAGAGGTGTTCACAACTGCCATTATAAATTTATAATAAATCACTCAAAATACTCAGCTCCGAGAGAAAGGTGGTTACCGAGTCCTAAATCCGGCACCGCAACGATTTCCTATACCCGGAGCCCGGAACCTGCGCGTGTCGGCGGCGCCTCTCGCGGGGCTCGCCTTCCCCGGAACGCCTTTCTCAGCCGCTGCCCAGCGGGACCTGCCCCGAGCCACACCCGTCTCGCCTTCTTCCAGCACCTACTGTGCGCTGCTCGCCGCGCTAGCTGCTGGGGGTGGGAGCACCGTGAGCCACGGCTGCTGGCCTGACAGGGTTGTAAGAGTTTATGCAGAACGAGAAGTCAGGGCCCCGTTGCACACGCAGAGGATCCGCTGAGAAGCCGAGGGGAAGGAGAGTGTGTGTAGATGGCGTCTGTGGTCTGTGAGCCCAGGGGCCAGTCCCCAGAGGGGACTGTGTCATCCCTTAGCACGTGCCAGCGCTTGCGGCCTCTGCCTGTCAGGCTGCAGGTGGCGTAGCCCAGGAGGCCGGCTCAGGGCCGTGCTCCCTAGGAGACCGCCCGTCACGGATGTTCCAGCACAAGCGCAACGTGCTCGGGAGCTTTGTCACCGAGTCTCAGCTCCAGCGCTGTCCCCGGCTTCTGACTCCACTTTCCTGAAGCTGTGCTTGGGGGACACTGCCACAGGCCCCTCCCCCGCCCCTGTTCCTTCCCACAGTCCCCCCCCCACCCCTGTTCCTTTCCTGGACCCTAGTCTTGCCTCTTCCAGACAGCACGTGTGCAGGGCCACCCAGGAAGCCATTGCTCATCCCGTCGCTGGGCTGACAGCGTCCCGCGTGCCCAGGGAGCATCTCCTGGCTGTGGCGTCTGTTCCAGCGGCTCCTGCGCCGGGTGCTGGCCTCGGGCGGGAGGGGAGCGGCAGTGGCGCAGAGCAGCAAGCGGGGCGAGTGCCATGGGGGAGACGGGCCGGCCGGTGGGTTCAGCGCAGTGATGCCGAGAGCAGAGTGGGGGCCAGGGGGCCTCGACCCTGACTCCCCAGAGCATGGAAGATGCACGTTCCCCGTGGTGGTCAAGCGGGCAGCGGGCGCCGCTCTGCCTGAGAGACTGGCCTCGTCGTGGGCTCAGTGTACAGCGAGTGGGGCTTCCCCGGCCACTGCGAGGGGCGAGGCTGGCGGGCCTCCTGGCGTGGCAGCCCGGCCACCCTCTGTCCCCGCTTCTCAAGCCCCACGAGAGCGTCTCACCTCAGCCCCGCGGGCGGACACTCGGGCTCCCACGGGCGCCCTGGCCTCGCGGGAGCCGACCTGCTTCTCCATCACCGGGCTTCGTCCGGCCTCCCGAGGCTTCGACGTCCTGCTGAGCGTGGACGGGGGGTGCCGCGTGGACACGCTTGGGCTGGCCTCTGCGCCACGCAGGCATGGCACCGGGCGCGGGAGCAGAGGGGTGCCCGTCGGGCTCTGGGCTGGGGCTGTGGGTCCAGGCCCCTTCCCGGAGACCCCGGGCCGGGCCGAGCGGGGCTGCGCGTCCCCGGACGGAGACCGAACTTGGCACTGAGTTTCCGGAGTTTGGGGGACAGTCGCCAGGACTCAGGCAGCAGGCAGGCCCCGCCGGCGCGCCGAGTATTAAGTAACAATATTCATTAAGTACCGCTGCGAGGCGTGTAATAAAGCAGTAATCCTCAGCCTCCGCGGCTCCGCGGCTCCAGAAGAGGTGAAATTGAGAATATAATTAAAGATTAAAACACTGTTTGCATTCTAGAACAAGGAGGAAGCGCCTCTCCAGCGCGCGCCTTATTAATAAGGAGGAGATCAGTTTCCAATAACCAGCAGGACCGAAGCTCGTTTATTACCTCCGTCGGGTTTAAGCCGACGGAGGCGCCGCTCTCGCCCGGCCCGCCCGGCCCGCGCTGTCCCCGGGTGCGCCAGGGCGGCCGCGGGGCTCGGGGAGCGCGGCCGCGTGTCTCCCGCGCCCCGCGTCCGGCCAGGCGTCTTCCCGGGCAGAGGCCGCAGGTTGGGAAGGGCCGGGGCGGCCGCTGTCTTGCAGGCTGCGGTGGCCTCAGCCCCTTCCTCCTGGCCAGTCTCCGGCCAGCGGTGAAAGGCTACGGGCACTCATGGGCCGAGCGTCCCAGGGGCGGGCGTTGTGTCACTCGGGCGGGGGCGGGGCGCCGGCAGGCTGAGGGCCGAGGTCGGGCTGGCGGGAGCTGGCCTGCCCGGCCGAGCTGTACAAGTTTACGGCCCGGGCGCTATTTCATTCTCCCCCTCCGCCTGCTCGCTGCCGCCTGCGTCTGTGTGTTTTCATTGCCGTGACGGAGAAGCAGAAGCACCCAAGGCCCAGGGCAGGGCAGGGGCGCGCTCCCCAGGTGCTGGCTCTGTCCACCCCTGGCTGCCCTTGCGGCTCCTTAGCGGTGCTCGTTGCAGAGCCCGGAGACGACGCGTCACCGGTAGTTCTTGAGCCACCTGTGTTAGGGGCTCTGGGGCGCCTGTTCTCCGTGGGGAGGGACAGCTCTCCTGTCGTCCCCGCCGGGCTGGGTCACCGACGGGGAAGGAAGCCAGAGTGTGGCTCCCAGGCCGGGCGGAGAGAGACCTCCGGCCCGCCGGTCCTCTCGCGGCTCCTCCCGGCCGTGCGCTTTGGGAAGGCTGTCGCTGCTGTTTGCCCAGGGCTCTGCCTGTCCCCCGGCCTTGCCCGCGGGGTGCGTGGCTGCAGGGCAGGCCCCGAAGGCAGCTCCCTCTGCCCGCCGATGCGCAGGGCGAGCGTCCCTCTGCCCGGGACTCGTTGTAAAGAGCCCTCGGTGCCCGCGTGGCCGGAGCGGGCGCCCTCCGGAGACAGGCAGTGACTCAGCCGGGCTTCGAGCTGGGCCTGGCGGTGGCAAGTGGCACATTAGGAAGATTAATCAAGTTACAGGATGCAGATAAATACGGCCGCCCACTCAGCCGTTTACAGGATAATTGGTCACGTTACTTATCTCCCAGCCCTCTCTGGGCAGGAGCAAAGTCTCTGGGAGAAATAAACGAGGCGGCCCTCATCAATATTAACGCGAGTTCTGTCTCTGGAGAATAAATACGGGGACGCTGTGTTTTAAACGGCCGTGTCGCTGTGCTTCATTAGCACAGACCTCGTGGAGGTTCCCCCCCCCCCGCTGGGAGCCACAATGGGCCCTGCTGGCCGGCTGGGACGCTCAGGGTGGCAGGCCTGGCGGACAGAGGCCGCCGTGTGCCTGCTGCGGTGGAGGCTCCGCCTGCCTGCCTCGCTGTTAGAGTTCAGGATCCTCCGACCGCCAGACGCCACGAGACAGCGGTGCAGAAGCAGAGAAACCTTTCTTGCTAACTCGAGTTAGGGTCCAGCTCTAACAGCCAGCGTTGCTGCGGTTGCCTTCCAAGAGAAGGACCCCGACTCCTTCGTGGCCAGAGTTTACCACCAGTTCTGGTCAGGTCTGGGGAATTGCCACGGCGGTGTCTTCCCAGGGCAGTCGCAGGAGCCTGATTCTCTCATCTGCCCGGATCTGGGCGCGGGCTAGTCTCTGGATTTCCCTAAGACCGACACCTATTAAACGTCAACTGGGCGGTGACCACGTTGTCATTTGCTTGTCATGTTTAACAAACTTCCCTTTTTGCTTTTAACTCGTAACCTTTTGACTCTTACCATCGCCCTCTCAGCGGTGCGGGCTCGGGGCGCGCCAGGAGCACGCCTGGGTCCTGTCTGCTTGCCCGGCCCCCGCGCTGCGTGTGCATGTGCGTGCAGGCCTGGTGCTATCCACGCTGCGGGCTCCACCTCAGCGCCTTGGGGGGTCAGCCTCTGCCTGACTTGGGGGGGGGAGGGTAGCGACAGTGGCAGTGAGCGCTGTGCTAAGCTTGTGGTGCTGCTGCTGCGGGAACGCGCCCTTCTGTGTACAGTGCAAGTTTCTTGGTCAGGTGTCCTCAGCGCCCCGAGCCTGGACTGTTGAAGAGTGGGTTGCTGTCGCCGGCCGCGTGGCAATGGCAGGCGTCCTGGGAGTGGCAGGCCCGGGGGCGAGGGGGGGCTGGCCACAGCCCGGCTGCCCTCTGCCCCAGGCCTGGCCTCGCCCTCTGCTCGCCTCCAAGCCACCATGATGTCCCCTGAAATGTGACACTTGGTGTCTCCTGTAGAGCCGGCCCGGGAGAGCAGCTGCATCAACTGGGAAGCGACGGCCAAGAACCCGGCTGTCAAGCGCCACGTGGCTGGGGCAGCCTGCAGAATCAAGTCACGAGCGATAGGTCACCGCGTCCGCTAATTGCGTTTCTCTTCGCGGGGTCATTTATCCGGGAAGTCGGCTGTCTGATGTGGTTATGACGTCACCGGCCGCCCCTGGGCAAGGGAGGAAGAGCGATGGGCGGTTGTAGCCCAGCTCACCAGGCTGACGCTGGGCCGCTCCCCTTCTTCAGGCCCTTCGCGTAGCAAAGAGGCCGAGCTGAGGATGTTAGTATTTCACACCGGGTCTTTCCCTTCCCAGCCGGCGGCAGCTGCTTGCGCGCTGTCATCTCCCTCTTCGGCCCTGAGCGGACGGAGCGCGCTGGTCTCTGGGCGTCTCTCTCCTCACTCCGCCAGGCAGGCTGTTAGGAGCCCGTCAACCTTGCCCAGCCGTCTCTGCCCAGGGTTCTGCTCCCAGCTCCATCTCTGAGCAGAGTGGAGTCCGATGGTGCCACCGGCCGCGCTGGTCGTCCTCGTTCGTGGCAGAGGCGCAGGACGGAACTGTTTCCAGCAGCGTCGTCCTCATTTTTAGCGTGCCGGGGCGGAGTCCCCTCTTCAGTTTGCTGTGTGAGGACGGACGTGGTCGCCGTCCTTCTCTTCGGAGGCCCCGCCCAGACCTGCGTTAGTCTCTGGGCTCAGGGCCTGTGGCTCTCAGCATGGTCGAGGCTCGTCCTCACGCCATGGAGTGTGACAGCTGTGGGCCAGCGCAGGGGCCGCGTGCAGGACCAGCCAGCCGTCCTTGGGGTCCAGCTCTTCCCACAGGAGGGGCCTGCGGAGGCTTCCAGAGGCTTCCAGGACGGGCTGCAGTTAGCAGCACTCCAGTGCCGGGGGCAGACCCTGCGTTCTCCCAGGCCGAGTCTTGTCTGCGCTGCTCCTGGGCCGCGGCGCCCTCGGGAGACGGAGGTCAGAGTGCCTGAGAGAGGAGGCGATGCTGCGGCCTCGGCGGAGCTGACTGACCAGGCCGGGAGGCTGCTGGAGGTGGCACTCACTCTGCCCAGCTCCGGGTGTCTCTAGAGAAGGCCACCGCCGGCCTTCTCTGCCGAGCAGCAGCCTGTGCCCTCATGGAGCAGAGGTGGGGCTGCTTCCCCCCCCGTTTTTATATGTTCCACATGAGTGACGTGGCCCTTCTTGTTAGAGTAGAGCCTAGAGCTAAGCCTTTGCCTGGCCACTGTGAACACTTCCGGAAGCACTCGCTTTAATCCATTGCAGATCTGCTGGTACCGTCTCTTTCTTTACCGCTCCAATGAGGGCTACAAAAATATAATGAGGGGCACGTATTTGTATGTGTTTTGACAATCGTGCATCCCTGTGAGGCCGCCTCACCCGCCAGAATCAAGATGATGAACAGTCTTCACCCCCAAATTGCCTCATGCTTATTATAATCCTCTTCGCCCCTTCACCCCATCTTCAAGCAGCCACTCAGCTGCTTTTTGTCACTACACATAGTTTGCATTTTCTAGAAGTTTATATGAATGGGAGGATGGAGCATATACTCTTCTGTTAGATTTTTCATTTTTATTATTTATTTTATTTATTTTTTGAGACTAGGTCTAGCTTTGTTATCGGGGTACTCCCAATACCACGGACTCAAGCAATCCCCAGCCTCACCCTGTAGTCACAGGTAGCCACCGCGCCCAGTTGCTTTTTTGAGACCAGGTCTCACTGTGTTGCCCGGGGTAGTCTCGAACCCGCAGGCTCAAGCGATCCCTGGCCTCTTGCCTCCCAGCGCTTGGACAACAGGCATGCACCACCACGCCCAGCTTTTAATGCTTTTTTTTTTTACTCAGCTTAATTATTTTGAGATTCACTCACATTGTTGGCTGTATCAGTTGGTCATTTCTTTTGCTGCACTGACTGCGTAGTATTCCACTGAATGGACATACCGTAGTTTATCTGTTCCTGGATGTTTATGTTGTTCCTAGCTTTTGATTATTGCAAATAACTCCAGTTTGAACACCTGGGTATAAGTTTTTGTGTCAACATGCTCTCACTTTAGACTCCTAAGGGTAAACACGTAGGAGCACCTTGTCTAGTTCATGTGATGGCTGTATGTTTAACTTTTAGGAAATTCCCAAGCTGTTTTCCAAAGTGAGTGTACATTTTACATTCCCGCTAGCACTGATGAGTCCTGTTAACTTCACATCCTCACCAGTTCTTGGTCTAGTCAGTCTTCTCAACACTAGACCTTCTGGTGACTGTGGACTGGTTTCTTACTGTGATTTGCATGTGCCTGAGTGACTGGTGGTGTCACACATGCTTCTCTGCTCTCTGCATATTTGTAATAAAGAGCAGAAGAACGGTGGAGGCTGATGACCTGGGAAGTTACTTTTGAGAAGTGAAAGTTTCTTTGATGACTTTGAGAAAATAGCATCGTCACGTAGAACCTATCACAGGGACATTACTGAGTGGTGGCTGCCAGGTGTCTGTTATTCTCTGTGTTCGTCCTTTTGTCATTTGCTGTGGGGAGCTCAGGAAACGGCTTAGGGTTTGAGCACCTTAGAGGGGGCCCCCACTCTGCAGATCTTGCTGGAATGTTCCATGGTACCTCTTCACCTTGTCTGCCTTTCCCTCCTAAGGCCGTGTCACGGCTGCGAGCCTAAAGTTAACTGGTGGTGGATATCGGCTTCCATTCAGCCTGGACTGATTTTCCTGCTGTGTCTTCAGAATTGCAGCTGAGACGCCTGCTATTCGCTGACCTTAGCTGGTATTTCCTTGCAGTCCACTCTGCCTTTCAACAAACAACATGCGGTATTCATAGCCCTCGCTATGTGCTGGACACCCAGTGACAGCTCTAAGCATGTCGAGTGTACTGGGGAGGCTGGTGAGGAGGCCCTGAAGGAGTCATGCGTGACTGGCCCACGCGCGCCTGGTGAGCCTTCCCGGAGGACGAATCTCAGAGAAGCCGAAACACCCCTGAGCGGGCTGAGATGAGGTGGGGGCATCTCGTGTGCGGAAAGCTGAAAGGAGGAGGCGCCAGGAGGGGCGGCTCGGGGCGAGAGAAGAGAGCCTTGCTGACCGGCCGGGCCAGCCCAGCCCGGCCCAGCCCAGCCTGCTGACCCTCGTGCCGAGCTGTTCAGGGTACGCGTCCTGGGCTGCGGGAGGTGCCAACCCCTCACCTCAAGGGGACTTGCTGGGACCCTGGGCAGCTGCTGATCTTGCCGTGCCCATGACTGCCGCCCCCTGTGGGCACGAGAAGATGAGCTGCTGGAAGGTGGGCCCACATCCGGGGTGCCCTCTGAGGTAGGCGCCCCGGCATGGAGATGGTCCCGCCCCATCACCTGGTCTCTGGCTGCCTCGGATTTTACTCTATAGCAAAGAGAGACGAGGCTCACGTCAGACTGAACTCTCGGAAGGGCCTCGTCTCCGCCCTGATGCTCGTCTCGGGCCACAACGACCCCTGGGGTCCCCGCACGCCCTGCACTACCGTCAGGCTCTGCTGTGCCCTGTCGAGCAGAACCTCCTCACCCCACCGGGTTTGGGGCCCAGAAACACAGCTGTCGGTCCTGGGACTCGCTGGCTGCGACCCAGTGTCCCCCAGAAGGAGCCCAGATTTCCTTGAGTCCAGGGTCTGTCACCCCCCCTCAGCCACCCTCGCCTGCCCCTCGAAGGCCCCAAGGTCTCCTGGGGCCCTGCCACCCCTCCCCTCCCTGCCCCCTGCCTCCGGCACACACAGCCCTGTGCTCCAAAGAGAAACCCTCCTAAGCCTCTCGCGGCCTAAGATACAGTTTCATTTCCTCTTTATCATGCGCTGAACCCGCGTCCTAATCCCGAGCGCAGCGCTGGAGGAAGATGTTCCTTTTCTGCCTGACGTAAAGCAGGAAGGATTCAATGTGTATTTTCTCCTCGGCGGACTCGGCGCCCTGGGAAAAGCAGAGAATGAGCGCTAAGCAAGCATCCCCTTCCCTCCCTCCGCCGAAGCCGCGTGCGCCGTGCGGCGGCTCCGAGCCCGGCTGGCCCCTCGCGCTGGGCTGGGGCCGTTGGCCTCGCATCCTGCCCGCTCCTCGGTTTCTTCTTGTGCTTCTGTATTTCAACGACTGGTGCGTCCCGGTCTCCTAAGACCACTTAGTCCGGTGCAGCCACTCAGCAGACCCCGGACAGAGCAGCGGCCACCTCGTCCCCAGGGGCCGCGCGGTGTGCAGGGACCCGCCTCGGGGGCTGAGCCCAGGCCGGGCAGCTGCTTCCCCCCCAGCTCGTTTTGAGGGGAACGAGACTGACGGTGGGAGCGCCGCCCAGGGACTCTCCTGCCCTGCGGCCCGCCCGGCCCCTCCCCTCTTGCTGCTCTGATGGTGCGGTGCTGCCCGCCCCACCGTGGCCGGCTGGGAGCCATGGGCCAAGGAGACGGGAAATGGCTTGTGTCTCTTCCGAGTGATGCTCTCGGGGGACCCTAAGCCCTTGTTTGTGTCTGAGGGTCCCCCAAGGGGGTGCTTGGCAGTTGTCAGGGCGGGGGCTCGCCTGGGACCCTCGCAGAGGCCGCGGTTCTGTGTCTGCCTGAGCGCGCTGGCCGGCGCCGCCTTTTGCAGGAGGGCAGCGCCCTAGGAGCGCACACTCAGGCTGCAGACGAGCCTGGCAGATGGACTCCGAGCCCAGAGCCGGAGAGGAGCCCGCCCCGCCTCGGCAGCTCTGCGGGGAAAGATGGGCTCGTCAGGGCTGAAGGCCGGCCCAGGGGCGCTCGTAAGCTCCTCGGTCTGTCCTCTGAAGGCGCTGATACTTCCCTCCCAACGGCAGTGCTGGACCCACGGCGCCCACGGCATCCTCCCCACGGGGCTGCTGAGTCAGGAGGGCGCCTGGCGCTCAGAGCGCGCAAGGGCGCCTCCTCGCGGCGGGGGTAGGGGGCACTCAGCGGGCATAGGCCCGGGCCCGCTGGCACCCACGCTGTACATGCCTGTGCCCCGCGTGGCGCCTGCTGTGTTGCGTGGCATCGTAAAGGTATTTGGGTGCAAGGAGGAGTTGGGAGGACCTGCCAGGAGTCGTCCTGGAAGGGAAAACAGGCCCTTCTTCCAGTGCCCGTGGGTTGCGCTCCGGAGACGGCCGCCCTCGGCTCTGCTCCTCGCGGCTCCTCGTCCCGCCCTGGGTGCCGTGACGTTGGCTGACGCTCTGCCCAGGTGTGCGCAGGGCCCCCCCACTCGGGGTGCGTGCCCAGCCCTTCGCTGTGACGCGTGCGCTGTGCGGCTGAGCTCAGAGGCGCAGAAGAGACCGTCGGTTCCGGTGTCCGCAGGGCGCGCCGTCCCTGGTGAGGTTACTTGGAGGCCGAAGTTCTCCAGGAGGGGGGGTCGGCTGCGCTCCTGGGAATGCGACACCTGGGCGGGGCCTGGATCCGGGCCAGGCAGGACTCGGGGACTCGTCTTCTCGGGATGCTTGGTCAGTGACCAGCTGGGTGAGATGGCCAGCGCAGGGGCCCGAGGGGCTCCGAGGGGCTCTGAGCCTTTTGGGGCGCGCCGACACTCCCTCCCTTGGAACAGCCCCGTCGGCGCTGGTAGAGGCGGTGGGCTGAGAGCTCCGCTCCAGGCTCTGCGGACGGGGCGCCCGGGCCCCGTGCAGGGCAGAGCCAGGGATGTGTAGGTGAGCGTTGTGTCAGCTCTCGGGCTCCACACCGAGGGCCTCGGGGAGATGGCGTCCAGGCAGGCATCCCTTCCCGTGACAGGTGGCAGAGGGACTGAACCCCCGCGGCGCCATGGAGCTTTGGGGTGAGGCGTGGGAACTCATCACCAGGTGTGGGTGCTCGGCCCCAGCAGGAGGGGTGGCGTTCGGCGCATCCTTTGCGGACAGGGCTGGAACTGCCTTGGAAGGAAGCCGCGTGAAGAGCCCATCTGCGTGGGGGTGGGGGTGGGGGTGCCCCGATGGTGAAGCGCCGCTGCTCGGGGCGGGCGTCCCGGGAGTTGGTCCCGTGTCTGGGGTCTGTCTTCACTGCAGGCTGACTCGGTGCGTTGCAGGTACGTCTGCGTAAGGAGGTCAGTAAACGGGACGGCGCGTGGGGGTGATGGCCGGGGCCGGCTGACGTGGGGGACCCTTCTCCACTCTCCCCGCGGGGTCTGGTCAGCTGTCCCCCGCAGCCTACTGGGAAACGCCTCTGCCGGCGACCAGCTCAGGAGCCGCTCACCACCTACCACCTGGGGCCGCCGGCGCCGCCGGGCCCAGGCAGCACGTGTTCCCACAGCCCACGGGCCCGGCGGCCGTGCTCTGGCCCCTCGACGGGCGCCTCCTCCCCCAGCAGGGGCGGCTATTGCTCGGGCCCGCAGAGCCTCCACAGACGTGACTTCTGGGTAAAAGGCGGAAGATTTCTGTGCTCTGGGAAGCCAGCGCGTGTAGACATGTTCACGGGGTGAAAGGCCGCGGACACCTGTGCTCTTGTGCTGCATGGTGCCTCCTCCGCCGGGCTCCTGCCCCGTCCTCTCGAGGGGACGCTCAGCTCGGCTCCGTCTGTCCGGCGCACCCCTCTCCTGCCCTCACCAGCTGCTCGTGTCCTGCTGAGCGCCTCGGTTTCTTCACCACAGAATCGGGCTGGTCCTCTCCGGACCTTGTCCGTGTTATGAGGTGGAAAGGACATTCCGCCCCCGTGTGTGTCCGTGAGGGGCGGGTCCCAGCCTGCAGGCCTCGCCCGGCCATGTGTGGTGCTGGCACATGCCCGTGCACAGCCTCTGTGTGCTTTCCTGTCCCGTTATTCCAGTCAGTGTCGGCTGCACTTGCCCTGTGACACGTATCGCCACGCCGCCTCGTGGCGGAAGCGGTGATGGGAAGAGCCTGGGCCATCCAGGGCGTGCCCAGCGTCGTAGCGAGTGCTCTCCTGTGGTGGGGGAGCCCGTGGGCGTGGCCTCCGGGAGCTGAGGACAGTGACTGTGGAGACACCCGGGCCCGTCCACCTCTACATCCCTCCTTCCTCGGGCCGGGGCCGCCCTGGCGACAGTGTAGTCGCGTGTTCCTGCTCGTTCCCATCTGCATCGCACACCCAGTGCCTGACAGTCGGCGTTTCTCAGCATTGGCTCCGTCAGGCTTTTCATGAGGCGCGTGAGTGATCCCTGAGCCAGGGAAGCTTCCGGAAAAGCTCACAGCTCGGCCCCTTTAACAGCATGACTGTATCTTCCCGACTGGGTTCTTCACGAAAAGCACGTTTCCCGACTCCTTGTAAACACGGTCAGCCTGAACGCCAGCTAACTTCTGCCTTACTGGACGTAAACTGTGACCTTTCCAGACAGTTTCTGCTACCCGGGACCTGGGCGCGCGTGTTGTGGTGACACCGAGGGTCTGAGGCCAGGAGCGCAGCCCCACACAGCCCGCTGGGCCGCAAGCCCAGGGGGGCAACCGCCTGGCGTCACGTGGGCACCGTGTGAGCCCCGCTGGTTGCTTATTGTCATTCCTCACGCCTGCCGTGGGCTCTCACCGCTTGCCGCCGTGACAAAATATTGTTCTCCCGACAGTCGGGATACTGCAAACAGAAAGCCGGAGGAGGCAGAAAACGGAGTAAATTCGCAAGGAAATAAGAAGGCCATTGAAACGCCTGAAAGATGGCTTAATGTCACCGGGACAACGCTTTGCTCTCCTGCCTTGTCAGCACGAGGGGCACGGGTGCCGGCCTGCGACAGCACCTGCCGCGTGGACGTGCACCCCCACGCCCCTTCCCGCCCACCCCCACACGTCGCTGGGCCGCTCCGCCACCGGCCAGCAGGGACCCCCTGTCGCTGCAGACGTCCAGCTCCCCGCTGTCCCCCCCACACCTTCCTACTCACCCCGGCCTCCCGCCTGCCGAAGCGGTGCCCTGAGCTGCTGGTCTCTGCCTATCTGCTTGGCGAGGGAGACAGGAAAGAGGCTGAAGCCGCCCATGTGCGCCAGCGCCAGTCAGTCAGGGAAGGGGCTTCTCTCTTCGGGAATGGGCGGCAAGCAGCCAAGCACCCCCAGGCCTGGAGGACCAGAGCGCTGACCCCCGCGGCGCCCGCTTAGGGCGGGAGACGCTGCAGCACCACAGAGCGGAGCGCGGCTGAGGCTCTGAACCATGCTCCCTGCTCTGCTAGGCCCGTATCTCGAAGGACCACGGGCCTTAGGAAACGAAGCGTGGCCCCAGGGAAGGCCGCCAGCCTTGCTGTAAGCACCTGCAGCGGCAGCGCCATGAAGCGGCCGTCGAGCCCCAGCTGCTCCTGCAGCGGGGACATGCGATGCTGGCGGCGGTCTGGCCCTGTCTGGGAGCGGGGACGTGGCCACTGCTCAGCCGGTGTCCAGTGAGCGAGGGCTGGGCCCTGGTCTCTGACCTGTCACCACAGGACGCACGGGGCGGTGAGAACCAGGAGACTGGGTCATCTGCTTGGGCACCGGAGATGGGTCTGAGCAAGAAATAGAGGCTCTAATGGTGGCCCCGGAACTGGAAAGAAATCCCCTGGAAGAACTGAGAAAGAAAGACACCCCAGGACAGCCCAGGTGGGAGAGGACAAAAAGCCAAGCATGAGCAGCGGGCACCGCGCAACGAGAAGCCCAGCTCGTCGGCGCTGTCGCAGGCCCGGGGAGGGACAGGCTGTGGGGGCGGTCGGAGCGGAAGTGATGCGGTGCATCCCGGAAAGCAGAAGCGTAGCCTTCCGGGGGGTGGGGAGGTGGGCCTGTGAGAGGATGCTGGACAGGCTGCGCTCAGAACGCACAGCTGCACGGGGGGCGGTGACAGTGTCCGGCCCACAGTGAGGCTGGGGCGTTCGGGGAGGAAGGCCGGACCGAGCCGTTGGAGGGTCCCGGGGTGACCACGGCCTGTCAGGGAGATGCACCAGCAGGCGCACGTGGCGTCCAGCGTCTCCTCGTCCGGCGCTGGGCGGAAACGTCACCGCTGGCCCGGCGTCCACCATCCAGTCCCAGCAGCCCCCGTCGCTCACCCTCCACCTTCCCGCTCTCTGTGGTGCGCCCACAGCCACTGTGTTGGTCTGTCTTCGCCAGAACTCATGTCCGAGGAAGCCTGTCTGTTCAGTTCACTGCTGTCCAGCGCCGGGCAGACACGACGCTCGAGTCACCAAGCGGCTGCTGAGCCGCTCTTGCGCGGGGGTCCCCTGGCGCCCTAATGGAGGCCGTGTGCAAGGCCAGGCCGGGACGGGGGCACGTGACAGGTGACAGCCAAAGGCCGTCCTGCTGGAAGGAGGGTGGGGGCAGGCTGGGAAGAGCTCCACCGTCTGGCCAAGAGGGTGACTCCCCGCACCAGGCAGAGGGGTGGGGGAGTCATCCTGAGATGGGCCGCTTGTGCGGGTCTCTGGGGCCTGGGGAAGTGTCCAGACCGAGCGAAGGGGAGGAGCCTGGCAGGAGGTTGTCAAGACAAGGCGAGGCCTCGCTCGCCAGGTGCAGGGCCCCAGCCGAGCCTGCAGACTGAGCCATCTGAGACCCACCCCGACTAGGTGCGGCTGAGCCACAAGCTGAGGCCGGTGACAGACTCATGACCTTGAAACCAAGCTCTGGCTCCTCCTTGATGGATATAGGCAACAGCTCTGGCTTCATCAGTTGTTTGGAGGGGTGCAGCGTGCGCTGATTTCAATTATTAAAATGTCCATTTAGAACATTTATTAGCGCAAATGAACTCAATTATTTCAAATATAGAAACAAAATATTGCGTGGAATGAAAATATATGATATAATTAGACTATTAATGAAAACGCCGCGTGCCTCGGCGTGATGGAAAACGAGGGCTTAGCAGCCTGGGAGGAACGGCCCTAAGTATTCACATATCTGTCTGAGATGCGCATTTGCAGATGCTAAAAGTATTCATTGCCAACGACCGGAAGGGGAGGCTGGGCCTCGTCGTAACGAACTCCGTGGACTTGTCGCCCACCCACAGAAGCCGAAGCCCGTTTTGTAACGTGTCACGGCGGCCTTTGAGTGAGCGCAGGCAGGGGTGAGAGGGAGCTCTTCCCAGGCAACCAGCGGCCCCGATTTCCTGAGGAAGCGTTTTCCAGACGCCTGGGAAACGAGAGGCTGGCTCAGCAGGCGCCCGCTCGCCTCTGCGTTCCGCACGCTCGTCTGCGGGTTTCCCGGTGCTGCTCCGAGCCCCCATGCGGCGCCTGGGCAGCCGCAGCGCCGGGCAGCCACCTCTGACGGGCGGAAGCCGGTCCCAGGATCCCCAACTCCAGGGCAGGGGCTGTGGGTCCCAGGGCGGGAGGGTGGGAACGCTCCCTGTGGGGCGAGTGAGGATGCATGGGGGCTGACCTGGGGCTCCAGGAGGGGGGGAAAGAGGGGCGTCCTTTCAGTGTCCCGATTAAAGCAGGAGGCCGGGGGCCCGTGGGCGAGTTTGGTTGGAAACGGGGCCTGTTTTTGTTAGAAAGTGTCTCCATTCCTGGCTGGGCCGTGCCCCTGCTCCCAGCTCCCCTGCGGCCTTGGGTAGTGGGATGAAGACTGGGCGCACCGCTGACCAGTGCCCTCGTTCCCCAGTTTCGCCCCGTGGTCGTGTGAGCGTGGCCTACGCCCTTCTGTGGCCACGCCCCGTGGCGGGGAGCCTCATGACTCCTCCCATCTCTGGCTGAGCCCGTCTCTGCACGGGGGGTCAATGAAAATGGACCCGCTGGCACCGTGAGGACCGGGGCTTCGGGATCACGCTGGACTTGACGCAGGAGCCCCTCAGGCCGGCCGCTCCGGGTGCACCCACACCCGGTGCCAGCGTGAGGGCGCATCTCCAGCCATCGCCCGTCTCCAGCCATCGCCCGTCTCCGGCCATCGCCGCGCGGCAGTGAGAAGCGGGCGGTTCACTGTCATCTCACCAGGACAAACAGTGATTTGTTCCCTTCAAATGTGTAACAATCGCTGTGAACGAGCCAGTGTTTACACAAGGTGTGAAATTAAGTTCTGCGCCCGCAGCCGCCCGCCGGCCCGCGCGCCAGCCCTGTTTGTGTTTCGGGTGACAGGCTCGCCGGCCCGCCTTGCTGCAATCAGGGGCCCTGCTGTGCCGAGAAATGATCTCCCCGCCCGGGCTGAGCTCCCGCTGCAGAAGCTGCCCTGGCTGCTGGTCAGGGCAGCTGGCGATTCATCCTGGCTTTCTGAACGCGCGCGCTCTGTCAGAAACTTGGGGTGGCTGGGGTTCTTCCTCTGGGGTCTGTTTCCGCCACTGAGTCGTTTCTTCCCCTGATGAGGCATCACCTGCACTTCCGCTGACGGCTCGCCCCCGCGAGAAGTGCCCGCCTGCCCTGCGCGCCCAGCCCTCGGCCGCCACTCAGCAGTTCCAGCCCAGCGTCTCTCGTGCCTCTTAGTCTGAAAAGCTGGGAGCGGGCAGGTAATGCTCCTCTACAGCTTCCCCGCCGGCCAGTCAAGCCCCGCTGCGTAGAGCGTTTCCTAGACGAGCAGGGGTCAGTTGCGCACTGAATTCTGGGAACTAATTGGGAAGCATAACCACCTCCTGTCAGGGCCCCGACAAGTGAAGGTGACGGCTCGCTCCTCGCCCTTCCCCGTTTGCCCTCAGGTCCCATTTGTTTCGTGGTAGACGAAGTGCAGGCGCTTGCACGGCTTCCCATGCCTGCGAGCGGCTCCCGCTCTCCCGCAACCTCCTCATCGCTGACTCCTCCTGATGGTGGCTGCCCGTGTTGTGGGGCCAGGACCATGTGCTGGGGATGAGGGGGACACGTTGCCCGTCCAGCGCCTGGTGTGTCAGCGCTGGGTGGCGGGATCGCCTCCCCCGCAAGCCAGGGCTTGGAGCGCCTGCTGGTGTGACGCGGCAGCTCTGTGTCTGTGTGCCCTGCCCAGAAAACAGCCACGTTCTTGGCAGTAAGCTGTTTGTCCCTTCGGCAGTTTGCCGACCAAAATCCATTTGTAAAAACACTGAAGACTCGAACTGAGATGCTGAATGGGAGATTCATGCAGTTCGATTACGTTTTCAATAAAAGCTTGAACTGTTAACTTGAGCAGAACAGTGGCCTGAAGGTTCTGTAGCACTGTATGAGAGGATGAATTTTTTCACTCACCCACTGACCCAGCCACCACCTATCCATCCGCCCATCTACCCATCCATCCATCCATCCATCCATCCATCCATCCATCCATCCATCCATCCATCCATCCATCCA